>VZTX01001176.1:1386846-1415057 GCA_013400915.1 Pardalotus punctatus | reverse complement strand
TTCAGAAGTGATCCATTTTCTTTGCCAGCCTGTATTTCAGCACGACAAGAAGACAGACACCCATTGTTACAGAAAAATGTATCACTCCCAAATTCTGCCTCCGCTTGACCTTCCAAAGAAATGCCTCCTTCAGTCTGACATCTCTCAGGGGCAAGAGCTGCTTCTCTGCTGCAGTCAACTACACTTTTATCACAGGCTGATTGAGTAAGTAATTCTAATTTTGCACGTGAAATGATTTTACCTTCATGAATAGTGATAAAAGCTTAAAAAGATTCTGAACAGTTTGGTTAGGAATGCATCAGCTGGTGGATCAAAGATAAATTTGAAATGAAACTGGCATTCTCAAGTCTTCTTGATCCTGGAATTTGTTTGATTGTACCTCTTGCTTTGGTGACAGGTTTTGTTCATGTTAAAAATGTAGAAAAAAATTACAGCAAATTTACTTACATTTAACTGGCTTTGCTCCTATTCTGCTAGTCTTCTTTAAAAATATATGGACAAAATCTATGGCTTGCACAGAATTTTTCCCTTTATTGAAGTATTAGAGTCTAATTGTATTATGAATATTCATAATAGGTTATTAAATGTATAATTCAATCTGTCTACTGATAAATATATTGCTTGATAACCAGAACTGCAACAGCAAAAGAGTGGTTTGCATCAGTGATGCACAAATAACATGTGTAAAAAAGAATTAGAAAGATATTCAAGAGTGGAAAACTAGAGACCTGGAGAAATGAAATAACACTTCCAAAGTTAGGATGAGACTATGGATTATCCCAAAGATCAAATGGGGGCATGGAATGCTGGCATTTCTTCTTGGCTGAAACACTGCATTGCTCTGTCAAAGGCACCTCTGCAACAGAACACCCCAAACCAACGAGCCCAGAAACACACAGCCACGGGGTTGGATGGAGATGGAGCTTCTGCTTTCTGGATCTCAGATTTAGTGAATTAGAGAGAATTCTGTAAGAAACAGTTAATCTCAGGGTTTATAAAGGGCTGCATTTCATTCGCCTCCCAGAACTTGTATTTTACCTTCTAAGATTTTCTTGGATAGTATATGTTAGGAAGGATTTGATTAAACTTTTTTCTCCTCACTGTGATACTTTGATATGAAACAAATAAGCAGTTGGGAAGGTGGGTTATTCCCATTTTTCATTTAGGCCTTGATTTTTAAAGTTAAGTATAAGTAGTTGTTGACTTGAGTCACCTTCAACTGTAACTGGGCAATTAAAAATGCCTTTGTCAATTTTCCACACCCCAAGCCCAAGAAAATTAATTTAATTTTAGACAAATTAGTCCCTCTGCTTCATTCTTCAACGTGTGAGTGACTACTGAGTGAATAACAACTTTTTCTGGTTTCTGTAACTGACTATAGGGCTCCATCTTGGTTTTCCAGCCATATCTACCTGTTGAGATAAAAAGTTCCAAAAGGATGTCCCTGGAAACACTCATGCTCCCTGGAATATCCCATGCACCACTGATCTTGTGTATTCCCACATATGGAATGAGATGTAGAACAACTTCAGAACCATTCCCAGCTTGTTTTTTGTCTGATCACCTTTCCACAGGGGAAGAGAATGGGACAGAATGTCATGGGTTTAAAAGTCTACCATTAAGCCTTACTGCTGGGAGGCAGCCCTGGCACACGGACTTTGCTGAGGATGCTCTGTGGGTCAGCCTGGGGAAATCCCACCCTGTGCGATGCAGAATGAGCTCTACCTTGCTACAGACAAACAAGGTCAGTGTTAATACAAAGGAAACATTCAAGGATGCAGTCCCTGTTTGCTTCTCATCCAAAGTGGCTCCGTCTGTGCACAGTGCTTGTTTGCTCTCAGGTGTGCCCATCAGCTTCCAGAGTAATGAGGAAGGCAGGAAAACCTTACAGAGGATGGACCTAGCAGTGCCTGCACACAGCGATGCCTGCAGTGTGTTCTCCTTTGTTGGAGTCAAAATTTCTGTCCTGGCAACATCTTATTCCTAGGACAAACCCCACAGCACAGGAACCATCTGCTTGACATTTTTTACAGAGACCACAGTCCAGTCGTGCCTTACTGCTGTGAGGCCCTTCTGTCCTGCTCGCTCTTTACAACCAACTTCACCTGTCACTAACACCTTCTGTCGTGGCTGATATCAACACGAACTTCTTTCATTTCAGACCCCACTGCAAGGAAACCACAATCTGCTGATGACCTCAAAATGTCTCTCTCATTGGCAGCTGGTGCTCAGATGACATGCAAGTTGGTTTAATAAGTGACTGGTGATTTATGAAGATTCCCAGAATATCCAGAATTGTCACGGTGATAGCAACAAATAAATAATTAAAACTGATATCAGCTAGAGCTCAGTGAATACTGACTGAATATTCATAACTCTCTCAGCATTTGAAATTACTCTGCTTTTCCTTCACCAAGAAAATTTGTACCTACATGCCCCTTCAGACAATCAGAGAATTATAGAATGGTTTGGGTTGGAAGGGGCCTTTAAGATCACGCAGTTCCAACCCCCCTGACATGGACAGGTGGGCAGGGACACCTCCTAGTAGATTAGGTTTCTCAAAGCCCCATCCACCCCAGCATTAAATGTTTCCAGGAATGGAGCATTCACAATTTCCCCTGTGTCAACCTGTGCCAGTGCCTCACCACCTTCACAGTAAATAATTTCGTCGTAATACATTCAGGGTATTAAGATAGCACAAGGTATTAAGATAGTTGTTAAGATAATACAAGGCTGCAACCTGGTGGCCTTTAAGGTCCCTTCCCATGCAAGCCATTCTATGATTCTATGAATTCCTACTGGCAAAATTTCAAAGGAGGAAATACAGAGCAATCATTGTTTCCCTGTAACCCTGTCCCTGGAAAAGAGTTTTCCATGAATTTCACATCCTTTGAGCAGAGCAATGCCCATGGGCAGATCTGCTCCTGGGAAGCCAGTGTGGTACCCAGCCTGTTATCCACAATTTTATCTGTGTTCTGTATTCCTGAGGGTCTGAGAGTGCTCCCCAGAACATGAGACTGCCTGGTGTCTGAAAGCTGATATGGTTTAGTATGAACTCAGTTCCACCAATTCAGGCATCTTAAGTCCAAGCATAAGAATTTCTAAGTCCTTTTGGATTCAGGTGCCTTAATTCTACCCAAGTCCTACCTTAAAAGCCTAAATCCCTTCTCAGAGCTGGCTCCAATTACCCGTAATGAGCTGGATGAAGCAAAGTCTTTGAATTCTAGTTTGCTAAGCCAGTGCTCATTTTTCACTCCCTGGCAGGAAAACATTTTATTGAAGCATTTTGTCTTTGTGAAGCAAGTGATACATGCTCTGTGGCAACATATCCTTCCCGGGCTGTGAAATGCTAATTAACACTGATACTTAAAAAAAATATTTAGTTTCTTCTTATTTAACTATTAATTCAGATGCAATATTGAGAGGCAAATGAAAACAAAAGGTGTTTTTTTGTTGTTTTTTTTTCCTATAACAACATTCTAATTTATACAAATGAAGGCACAATTAAGCAGCCTGAAATTTAATTACAACTTGCATTTCATGTAAGCAAACACATTAAAATTGAGAATGCCAATCTTGGATGCAGAAATTGCCATATGCAACAGAAAAAAACCAAGAAAAAAACATCAAGTGGAAGAGGCATAGGGTAAGCTTTGGCCACTATAATTTTGCACATGGTCACAGAAGTGTGACATACACAGATACTGTCTCTCATGTTGATTGTTAGCAATAGAAGAAGAATAGGAAAATATAAGCCATATTCTTAGCTGGCACTTATAGCATCCAAACTTCACTGAATTTTTAAAGTTTACTCAGTTTTCACTAAATACATGTGTTTCCTGAGGGCCAACCACTGCACTTCAATAACACCAATATACACTGATTGTGAATCAGATTTTATAGAGCCAGAAGCCCACAGATTTTTCTTTGCCAAATTAAAAAAATAGGCAGTAGCTGCTTTTTTAAATCCTAGATTTCTTAGTAGTTTGCAATGACAGTTCCAAACTTATCTTTGCATTTGGGAGCTGCATTACTAATACCCTTCACACTCATTTAGTACTGATCAAGCAAATGAGATGGACAAGAGAGGTATTAGTTCCAATAATGTGTATTGTTGTGCTCTTTATAAGTCATTATTCCATCATTATCACTGCAATATTTGGATACCTGCCAATAGAACTTCAAATTATGTGGCTAATATTGGTCATGGGGAATTCATTCTCTCTCATCATTTCTCCAGGAATAAAACCAGGGGGTTTTTGCCTGTGTTTTGTGTCCATGCAGCTTTGTGCTACTATTAAAGACAAAAGTTTTAAAAACAATTGGAAATCCCACATTGAAGATAGGGCATCAGCCATAAAGGTGTGCAAAAATCCTTTCCTTTATGAGATTTCATTCTTTCTCTGAGAGAGGAAAAACTTTTAGGGGTATTTTTGTTTTTTTTAACCTTGTGTTAATTTTCACATTTTTGAGGAGAAAAAGCATTGGCTGGAGTACTCAGGCCAGTGATTTCGGTGACCTTTTTAATGTCCAGGCAGTACACTGCAGCATTTCCCTGAAAGTGCAGGACTTTAATTTCGTTGTTGATACAAGGTAAGAACGCAAAATACAAAGAGAGGTCATGACCCAAGGGAAACCTTCAGGTCCATGGGAAAACTGAGAGGAGACTCCCTAGCTACCTCTTACTGAAAGTTTCTTCCAGGCCAAAATATCCATTTAATCTATTCCTTGATTCTCAGAGGTCTTTGAAAAGACCCCAATAAGCATTTCCAGAAGAGGAATCCTTGGATAACCCTTGGCTCTTAAGTGTTTTCAGAGTAGATGTAGCTGCCATCCAGGTTGTGGCACTGTATGACAACTTCAACTATGTCATGTAGGTGATGACATCATGTAGAAAACTGAAGAACTCACAAAGGCTGGAATGAGGATTTATCCAAGCTAGTCTCAGTCAGAGCTGATTTAACTTGTTTAGCTGTAATAACAGTCGCCCAGCTGTCAGATGAGTATTGCCCAAATTGTTTTAGCTTAAATCCTTTTAGTTTGTCTCTGTGAATGCCATGTGTGGAAAAGTCCAGTAAGCCTGAGTAGTCATTGCAAAAACCATGTCATGTCTTTGTGTTAATTGAAGAGGGAGAAGGTGATGGTGAAGCTTCGCTTTATCTTGAAACCAAAGAAAAAAAGCAGACTCTGTTAAGAAACATCGAAGTGTACCCAGGAAACTCCTCAGATTATGGAGTAAGAACTTCCTCACTGTAAGCATCATGTGAAGATGGGTGGAGAACCTGGGACACTGGCAACTCATCACAATCCCTTCTTCCTGGGGAAATCCAGGCAACACTAACCTTGGCAGTCATGGAGACACTGCAAGTCTGAGTGTGAAAACATAACAAAAAAGGGGGCAAATACTTGAGTTTGTCTAAATTAGTCAGTAATTTTATAGTAATATGCCTGGCCTAACAAGAATGGCAGTATTTCTGCTTAGAAAGTTAATACATTAATTACACTAAAAGCAATTTCCAGCTCTGACAAATGGATGCCATAACAAGATTTTCCTTGTAAAAACAGAAGAGATTTATAAGCTGCTTGATCTCAGGCAGAATAAAGACCATGCACAATGGACTTGTAGAAATCAAGGGAAGGATTCAGTTACCTAAGCAGAGGCATTTAATGCCCTTTGAGACATCTTGCCTGCTTTACAGCTGCTGTGGTTTATGGATTTCCCATAAATTCTGTGTCATTGTTGCCAGCTCATACCCAAATGATGTCCTACCTACAAAATCAAAGCAGTTTATTTGCAGAAAGACCTGAGCATCCAGTCACCAAAAATAGTTCTGCACATCTTAGGATGGAGTTGTGCACTGTTCCATATGCTGGTTGCTCAGGCACAAAGGAAATCCATCATAACCACCTTTTTTTGCCAAATAATATTGCTTTGGTTTCTCTGACTGGAAATTGCATTTTTATTTGCTCATCTCCTTTTGTGCCTGACAGAATTAAAAACATTCTGGGGACTTTATGTACAGAAGGTGTCAGTTTATTGAAAGGCTTTTATCTTTGTATTTTGCAGTTGGTAATTACCTCTCATGAGTGAAACAAAAGGCTAGTCACTGCTCTGGCTGCCTTTCATTTCCCTTCAAACTGAATGTGACTCCAGACTCTGATGTTCTTGGCAAGGATTTTACTAATACAGGAGGTTGTTTCTAACCAATGTTATTCGCAGGATACAAAATTAATTAGAAAAGTCTGTTCTAATTTATAAATATGCAATTATGGTTAAACAAATCAGAAGTTGAGGCCTTGCAAGGTTCCCAGTGGGTTGTTATTTTCACGATTCTAATGCATCCAGAAGAGTCACTGATCTGTCCTCTGATGTAAAAATTCAATTTGTTTTATTCAAGTGGGAATTGCAGATGTATTAAAACATATTTTTGGAGTTTGTTCAAATTAATTATTATGAAAACAAGTGAATTTGTGAAATAGCTATAACAAAAAAGCACAGTCACCGAAATACCCTAATTACTTTCAAAGACCAAATAATCCTTCTCCAAATAAGCAAAAGGAGGGTGTAAGCTTCACATTGCTTTATATGATACCCCAGATATTAAATTCAAAGACATCAAAGCTCAGAGAAAGTAAACAAAGCCTCTTGCCCTATGTCCCAGTCCTCTCCTCATTGAAAGTTTGTATTTCCCATCCCTATTTCACAGGCTTTTCTATGACTTTCTGATCTCCTGACTTCCTGCCTGCTAAAGGTCACAGAGCTTCCCTCCTTGACTCCAATTTTGAATTCAATTCATCCTAACTCCAAGCTGCCTGTCTTTGGTCCTTTATTTCTGACATGTTTTTTAAATTTTTAATTTTATTTTTTTTAATAAATGAAAATCTGTTATCCCAAACTTTGCTGTTATTGAGGTCCTTTTTTTATTCTGTCTAATGACAAAAAGCTGCCATAGGACTCCAAAGGAAGAGGCTGTGTCCAGTATAAAAGCACTGCAGATTTTTACTAGGCCATTGCCTGTAACAGTTGGATTGCATCCACACACAATGTTCCTTTACAAGACAGTGTTTTTATTAAGTTTGTTAGAATCGTTCATAGGGGACAGAAGCCTTGGCAACACAATTCAACAACTCCTTCCATGCACATCCTATGGCCTACACACAGGAAAGAGTCATCAGTCCTCAACTGCCGTCTCACAGTTTCTTTGAAATGTCCAGACAAGTTCTCCTATGAAATGTCATAAACCAGCCTGGACTTAAAACTGACTCAGCATTAAGAACACACTTGAATAAATGGAACAACACCAAGAGTAAAAGAACATTACTATGGCCTTCCTCACTCATATCTGTTCCACGAGAAAACATATTTTCAGCTGACTGCCCATTCAAAACAAGCCTATTAAATCTGTGAATGACAACTCTACTCAATGGGATGGCAGTTTCCCATTGACACCAACAGGATCAAAATCTCATATCACAGAATCACAGAATATGTTGACTTGGAAAGGACCCATCAGGATCATCGAGCCAAACTCCTGGCCCTGTACTTCATTAGTGTGTCTGTAGGTTTAATTAGCTCATTTCAGTTCCCTGGTGTAAGTCTGGAGTAGTTTCAGAGACCTGAACAGAACTGAGGCCTGAAATGATCAGATAATATTTGTTTGATTTGGAAATCTGGAGGAATGATTAGAAAGAAAAACAGAGTTGTTACTGCAGGACTAATTGGAAGCTGATGTAAATTTGTACCCTTCTGATCTTTGAGGTGTTTTCATGGTAATAGGGAGCCTCTAAGGCCTTCAGATGTACAGTGAGATACATAAGACAGAGGCATAGTCTGTCTATCATCTCTGACTGAACAGCAAAGTCTTAACTTGGTGATTTTGGAGATCTTTTCCAGTCTTAATGATTCTATGATTCTGTGATCCTATATCTGGGCTGTGCTGGCAGAAGACCAAACAATCCAACACCAGTATGAAGTACTCTGGATGTTTGCCAGATCAATGGTAATGTACAGTCATTTTTCATTTAAACATCTGAAATCAGGTGAAATTAACCTGGACCATCTAAAATCTTTGAATCGTGTAAGCTGCTTATGTGATCTAATGTTCCGACCCCATTTCTTGCCTTAGCCTTAAGGGAGAGAAAAGAAAAACATGGTAAAAAACCCCCTGTGGGTGAGAGCATCCAAACAGGACTAACAATGAATGCTGATACTGAGCACATCAAGGAGAGTTTGTTTCTTGCTCAAACACTGGCACCGTCCATCACAACCAGGAGCCTTTTCAAAGCTCTAATAGAGTCCAAATCCCACATCAGACATGTGCAACTGCATCTGGCAGCAGACAAGGATCAGGTTCAGTGGCCTGATTTACAACCCTGCCTCCTTTTCACACAAGACTGTGTAGGGCAGAAAATACAAAGAAACATTTAAAAGAAAAAATAAAATAAAATTTAATAAGAGTCTTAGGAGGAAGGGAGAAGTTCTGAGCCCTTTCAAGAACATGTTACCAAGGAAATCCCTCCTTGCTATCCTTTTCATCATGCTTGTCTGACTCTCTCTGTGGAGAGAAATGACATTGGGGATCTCTTCTTGTATGGGAGATTATTTGAGACAGTTATTTATATACTTATATTTTATTCAATTCCAAAATGTACTGCCTTTTTTTTTTTTTTTTTTTTGTAGATTGTGACAAGGTGTAAGGTCATTCCAAGGGGAAGAGTTCAAAAAGAAAATTAATACAACTATTGACAAGTCTTTTGTGGAAAGGAAGAGTGTGAACTTGTTGTTCAGAAACACTTATAGCTTTAGTACTTGAAACAAATTAGAGGTTTCCTTGATATTATGAGCTTTCTGAATTCTGTACTGTTGTGTCAACCCTACACACTACGTGTATAATGTGCCAAATAATCAAGAAAATGTACTATTTGTGTCTTAAGTGTATGATGAAGTTCACGTTCCTCCATAAAATCAATAGTCCCAATTCACCTTCATGTTGCTCTAGCTGTCAGATCCCAGTGAAACCTGTCTGGGATCACATTACAGAGGGAGACAAGTCAGTCTCCCCTAGGGGCCCCAACATCATGGGATCCAGTGGGCACCATCATGATGAAGCAGACTGGAAAGTTGCTTTAGGTCCCTCATTTTGCCAGTATTTGCCAGTATTTTTCCCAAGGCTACTGTAAAACATCTTTGTCCATTCTGCTCATTGCCTCAAGCCCATTTCTGAAGGGAGCCACAGAGCTCCTATATTTAAAAAATGACAGCAAAGGCTTGAAAATACACATAATTAACCTCAATCATTTACCATTGTTTCTCTGCATTTAATAAAACACTAAAACAGCAAAAATATTCACTAAGAGTTATAAAATGATCTTGTTATGACAGAGGTTTGAGATAGAGACTTACCCTTTTCAGAATATTACACTCTTCACTCTTCTTCAAAGATTTTCCCCTGCTGGGGAAACCATGGACTAGGACTTCTTGGTTTCATGAAGGAACTCAGCTGTTGGTGTGCAAATCCTTAGGGAACATTGCAACCATGTAGGTTTTATCGTGGAAGAAGAACAGAGAGCAGGACTGCTCTTGCCTACTCCAGGGCTAAACTAAAAATATAAATGGCCAACAGATTTCTGTGGTCCCTGAATTAGTAGGAATGAATTAAGAAAGAAAGGCTCTTTGTTACTCCCAAGGAACCAGGGTATATCAGCTTAGGACCAGACTGCTCAGCCCTGTCTAAAGCAAAACTTCTGTCTCCTGATTCACTGTAATGTCAAATACTCCATTCTCTGAAGAGCTTGGACACCAGGAAGGCTGGAGGGGAGACTGAAAAAGAGATGTGAAGGCAAGAACTCCGTGAATTCAGACTCTTTAGGTTAAATCCTTTTTTAGATCTGACTTCAAAGAAAAAAAAGTATTTGAATTTTATTGTGGGATGTGAAAGAACATGTCCAGAGAAGGGACACTACCTTTAACACAGGGCTGAAAAACTTTTTTTTTTTTTTTTTTTTGAGAGAGTTGGGGCTGTTCAGACTGGAAAAAAGGTTCTGGAGGGTAGTGAGGCACTGGAACAGGCTGTCCCAGGGAATTTGTGGCTGCCCCATCCCTGAAAGTGTTCAAGGCCAGTTGGAGGGGGCTTTGAGCAATCTGGTCTAGGGGAAAGAGTCCCTGCCCATGGCAGGAGGTTGGAATAAAATGATCTTTGAAGGCACCTTCCATCTGAAGCCATTCTCTGATGGTTCTATGATTCTATGAGGTGCATATTGACTGGTTTGGGGTATCAGGCTGTTCCTGTGTCTTGCCGTAACTGCTGTGACCATGGGTGAATATTTTGGTGAAGGTTTCAGTACAGGTTCACTCTCCAGATTCTTTCCAGCCCTGTTTTCCTACTGCATACACAGATTATCTGATTTGCACACAAAGCATAAAATTAATCTTGGCCCTCTTTTTCCTCTCTCATCATGCATTTGTCAATTAGCCATTTTTATCTAGGGGTATACCTCATGGCCTCTGTGGTGAAACAATTTACAATTTTCAAAAGGCACAGCAATCGTGTGCATTGATAAGTTAATTGAAGAGGCATTGGTGCCATATTAATTTTTGGGGTTCTGTATACTCACTCCCAACTTGGATCCCCAGCCAGGGTTACAGGATCTTGCTCTCCATAATTTACTGGCAGTTGAAGGATGAAGTAAAATTCCATACTGGACAGTTAAAGAGAAGACATAACATTAATGAGCTCAATGTTAATAAATATAAAGGAGAAAGAAAGAGGGCAAAAAAATGAGACATTACAAAATTAAGGGATGTGGTCATTATTTGTCACTAAAAGAGAAAAGTAAATCTAGGCAAATTAAAAGCAACAAGAAGACAGCCAAATGCCATTTGGGCAGAGGTAGTGTAATGTCAGAGAGAAAAGAATGAGTCATGTGCATTCCTACATTTCACACCAGGCCTGAACTCAATAAATCAACACATGGATTTAATTGCTGTGACAAATGAATATAGAGAGGGGAGTCAAATTCTGCTGGGTAATGCAGTCATCCAGCAAAACCCTGGTCAGCAGAGATATGTAGGTCAGTCATTATGGACCAGTGAGCAGAGGGAGTCCCTTGTGTGAGAGCTTAGATGGAAATCTCACAGTGTAATCTCTAATAAAATACCAGACTGTAAGTGTGTCTGGCTTCAGCATCCTTCTTAATAACCTTTAGCAGAAGACAAGGTATTACATAAAGTGGCAATTAACAAGACTGACAGAGCAAGAGACGGGGATTTATTTCTGGATTTTTCAGTTTGTTTGATTATTTGGTTGGGGTTTTTTAGCTATATTTCTACTTCCCTGTTGAAAGCCAACTTCAAAAAGGAAAACAGAGGAGATTTTAAAGCTAGAAAAAAAAGGAAATGAGAGCTTGATAAAACTAGTATTCCAAAGAAAGGCAGTAGGATACTGCTGCAGCCTGTGTGCCCCATGACCTCTGTCATAGTCTGTCATATGTGGAGATGAGAATTCAAAGGGACTGATAAAGCAATCCTGATCTGAAGGATGAAGAAATATTGAGGAATGGTGCCCACTCCTATGCAAAGGTCTCAGCAGTGCTGAAACCCTCCTTCAGCCCAGTGTTAGATGGTAGAAATTATTCTGATACATGAGATTGATTTTTTGTAAAGTAAATTACAGCTAGAAAAAAAACAAGTTTGCATCTTCCTAATATTTACTTGCCTGAGCAAAACTGATTACAATTCCTGCTCTGAGGAAGTTTTTTTCCACAGTATGGATCATGTCACCCACATCCAGCAGGGGCTGTACCCTTTTTCTGACACCAATGCAAGTGATGTGGATGACTGAACCAATTTTCTACATCCAACTTATTACATTACTCTGATGAAAAAATACATTCTCCCAAAGGCAGATAAGCCTTCCTCCATCAGGTGCTCTGAACAACCTGGTTTAGTTGAAGATGCTCCTGCTCCTGTCAGGGGGGTTGGAACCTGATGACCTTGAAAGATCCCTTTCAACCCAAAATGTTCTAGGATCAGGATGTTCTGGTGGAAGAACACAAACAATATCTAAGGTGTCTTTTCTACTGCTGAAGATAGCTAAGCCCATTGTAACTGATAGGCTTTGTAAGCACATTAATATCAGCTACAGCAGTGAATCTGAGAGGAATACCACTGCCTCTAGGAGATATTGTACTTATTTTCTCTGTTTTTATCACATCTAGAGGAATGACACCATCAAAAAAATGCAACACATAGTAAACTTGTATAAAACATGTTTAAATAGCACATATAACTAGAAATGCTACTTTGCATCTTCCTAGCTGCACTGTCAGGAGCTTCTATTGATCAAATCCTGCAATTGCAACAGCTTTCCCCAAGAAAGCTCAAAATATTTTACAGGAAGTGTGGTAAGTTCAAATATCAATATGCAATGCTTACTGGTTGCGATTAAGGCATCTTGCTTTATTATTCTGATTACATATGAAAGAGTGATAATTTTTTCCTCTGATTCCACAATTAATAAAGCAGGGGTGATCATGAGCAAGTAGAATGACAAAGCAGAAGTGTAGTCAGCTGCATTCTTTGCACATTCATCTACAGGTGCCTCAGTGGGTAACAAATTAACAAATCCTTTGTATTAGCCTCCAGGGATTACAATACTGAATGAATATATTTTGCTTCATGAAATATATGGAGGTCAAATTCACCTTTTCAAGCAAGTTATTAATTTTATGGATTTGCCTGTCTCGTTACCCATAGGTTTTTTTCTTTAACCTTGTGACTTACACACTTACCCAAAAAGAACTTTTTCTTCTCGCTCCCTTCCCACTTCTTTTTCTTTACTCCTCCAATAGCATGCTTTCAGTTACATGGCACAACCCCGCCAACAAAAACAAAGAGAGATTAATTTTATTATTTTGTTTCAATTTTCCTTTCAGTAGGGCATCCTGCCTCCTTAGACAATTAGTTCTGGGAGACCTTACAGAGAAAAAAGGGCTAAACTAAAGAAGGGATTTAGACTAATTGCAAAAGTATAGAAAACCAGAAGCTACTCCTCGAGAATGTAGGAGATATAATCTTAAATATATATTAATCCACAGAAAAAGGGCAATTTTTAGTTATTCTTCTTGGAGTTCCCTAAATTACTCACAGTGGCAAAGTCTGAGCTTTCTAGATGCTTGGCTTACACCTGGGCTTCATTTCTTTTGGTTCAGATACCAGGGAGAGTTACCAAAAGAGTACAAGTGGTGTGTTGCTAACAGAAAGATATCTTCTTGCCATTTAAATTATCTCAACCATATTTTATGTTTGTGACATATTTTATGACTTTATGTAATAATGGATGATGGTAGAAGACAGACTACTCCCTGTTGGATTTAGGGCAGTCTCAAAGCAGAGGGAAAATAATCTCTTTATTAAAGAGAACTTTCTTTACCAAATGGACCCTGAAGATATACTGCTGTTATTTATTACTTTCCAACAAATCCTTTATTGTCAGAAACAATCTTCTTCCTTTATTTTATTTATTTAGTTAGCTATGTTACAAAACTTAGCTCTGATGATTTATTCAGGCCCCATGAGGTTTACAGTAAGTTTTTTCAGTTGTCACAGGAAGGGAACACAAGAAGAGACAAAAATAAACCTGAGTCTGTGACACAAGAGGCAGATAAGTATTTTGTCTCAAAATTTGTCAGATACAGACCCATCATCTTTTGCAAATGAGAACACTAATCAGTAGTCTTGAGTCTGAGCTGAATCTTCAAGTTGAATTAGGTAAACTATCATTTATATTCCAAAGCTGTTATACATTTGAAGTTGGATTGAAAGTGGTATTGGGAAATATTGCATGAGACAAGTTTATTAAAATAAAATCTGCACTGAAAATATGCTCTCTGGAGGAAATAAATTATGTTGTATTATCTGGTAAGTTAATTTTTTTTTCTTTCCTTGTAATATATTCCCATTAGGGCTAAAATTTACATCTTTTGGTTATACTTGTCTGGAAGGACCCAGGTCATGCTACCCAATGCACCCATGTTATTTAGAACAAAGTATGGGATGGTGATTCAACTAGCCTGTAAGAACAGAAATAATGTTTTTATGCTGTGTTTTGATTTTACGTTCAGGGAGAAAATATTTCCTTTTACAATATTTTCTTCAGGGAAGCTGAACTTATTTAGAATGAAAAGGTATAATGTGAATAAA
The DNA here is from genome assembly GCA_013400915.1 of Pardalotus punctatus. NCBI lineage: Eukaryota > Metazoa > Chordata > Aves > Passeriformes > Pardalotidae > Pardalotus > Pardalotus punctatus. The sequence continues at coordinate 1,400,857 of VZTX01001176.1, read as the reverse complement.
GGACTCATGTTTGGAAAAGAGGTATTAGATATACATGTCCAAAGTCAATTGCTGACCTTGAGAGAACATTGAGATTAATCTTTTCTTTTTCCATCCACATAAAGCAGAGCTTACTTGGAGGAAAATGGAGCATAATCAGACCCATTTTTCAATGTAGTACCATACAGAGGCACATATATAATAATCAGTGTTGGCCTGATCAAATCACAGATGTAAGTCCACACTTTCTAGGTAGGTCATTGGGCTTTTGTTTTGTTTTATTTTGATTGGTTTTTTTTTTTGCCTCAGACGTGGGCAGCCACAAGGACTTCTGATCATCTTATAGTCCTTCCTGTGTTTACCCTGATAACTGTATCAAGAATTACAATTAGCTTGTTTTTAGAGACAGAGAATTCTGAGAACAGTATTTGTTTAGGTGACTACAAGAAAGCAGCTACTCATGGGTTTGGGTAGAAACAGAACTTAATTCTAAGGCATTTCAGTAGTGGAGTTCCCCATACAAAGCCACATTTCCCTAAGCTAACTGTATCCTCTTCATTCTTTGGCCTTAACTTCTATTCCAGTGCTTTTAGTCCATAGAATAGTCCATAGTCATGCAAACTGGAACTGCTTTAGCAGGTAGGATTCAGGGAGCCTTATACAGAATATTCTAGTCTGTTGATTAGACAAAGCATAGGAGATATGCTTACAAATACAGTGAGAAAACAAAACACAAAAAACAAACCAAACAGACAAATGAAATGAGCAGCAGTAAAAGGGGCATTATAAAAGTAGTAAAAATGGTGAAGGAATACCTTGAATTTCCATAGGTATAGGAGATGCAAAGCCTAAAGTGTATCCCATGATGCCTGGTCCTAAAGAGAAGGCATTTGACACAATATCCAGGTTATCAAACACTCAGATCGTACCGTTTCCTCCAAAATTCCATGACCATAGGCAAGTCTGAGCGTACCTGGTAGTGATTACTTTTAGGCTACATGGGAGAAATCTGAAATGCCAGAAATCTTTCAGTAGTAACTGAGTAGCGGTCCTTGAGAATCTAAAGATTGGCTTTGGGAGCATCCAGATGGATTTAGCAGAATAAACATATCTTTCAAAAATCAAGTCATAGTTATCTGTGAGGAATTGGATATTAGACATTACAGGTGAAGTGCTCTAAGATCCAGCCCAGCCTTCAAACCAGGAAAATTGACATGTGCTGGCTGAGAAGTTTGTCAAGCATAATTAGCTGTTCAATTAGCTACTGTCTCTTTTTCCTTCCTGTTTGCTATTTTATGTAGAGATGTGATTTACAAAGGCGACACATTATTATTGTGTGGGCCACAGGATCTGTGAGTTATTTCAGATGTTAGCAGAAACACAGAATGGGAAAATCATTATTTCTGATACAAATACCAGCGGTCTCAATTATGCTTACAGTGATGCTGTATTCTTAATAAATCTATAATGGAAGACTTCCTTCCACAGAAATTGCAACAAGCTCCCTTTTTTTTCCCCCTAATTTAGGCTTTTTCACAAATTATTGTGTCTGCCTGGTCCCCTGGGAAACCTGTGCACAGACATACAATACTGAGGGGAAAAAAATAAAAAAAGAGAAAGAAAAAAAAGAAGAAAAATCCCTTTGTCCTCAACACACACACACACTGAGCTATTTACCTAATGGATGAATGCTGATTATTTCACACTATAGCTGCTGGCATGAAGCATTCAAGACTGGGAGAGGAGGGGAAATATACTGTTGACACTAATGCCTGCAGGTGTGGAAACAGAGGTGGCTATAAATTTCCATTGAATTTGGTACCTAATGGAGTGGTATTTTTTCAATAATTCTTGTGCACTTGTCACAGAAATTTCACAAAATGGTCTATATATTGTATTGCATGTCATAAATACAGTAATTTATGGTGCATTGCTCCTTGCAATCTAGTGCATGGCACTAAATTTGGGATCAGGACTTTTTTGTCAGCTTGGAAGTGTAATCAGCAGCAACATATCTTCAAGATTCCATTCTCTTCCCCCACTCCCCAAAATGAGTAATACTTCTATTAATGGAGAGAAAGGGAAAAATAATAAGCCAGACAAAGATGGATTTTGCACAAGAAGGTACAAATAATATGAAGGCGACTTGTATGACCTGCACGGTTGAATGGTCACTCCAGAGGGCAAGTGGTTCAATGTCCAGATGGGCGAGTGGCGAGTGGTGTCCCTCAGGGGTCTGGTGGTCTTTAACATCTTTTTCAGTGAGAGTGAAACTGAGTACACCCTCAGCAATTTTGCAGATGTTATGATATTGAGCAGCACAGTTGACACAACAGGAGGATGGGATGCCATCCACAGTGATCTGGACAAGCTTGAAAAATGGCCCCATGGAACCTAGTGATCAACATGTCCAAGTGCAAGATGCTGCAGCTGGGTCAGGGCAACCACCGGTACCAGCACAGGCTGGGGGATGCAACCACTGATAGCAGCACTGGGAAGAAGCGTTTGAGGGCTCTGGTGGGTGAAAAGCCGGAGATGAGCCAGCAGTGTGCACTTGCAGCCCAGAAAGCCAAATGCATCCTGCACTGCATCAGAAGATGTGTGACCAGCGGGTTGAGGGAAGTGATTCCCCCTCTCTGCCCTTCCCTCATGAGGCCCCAGCTGGAGCACTCTGCCCTGGGTCCTCAGCAGAGGAAAGGTGTGGACCTTGTGGAGTGCGCTCAGAGCACGCCATGAACACGACCAGAGGGATGGAGCTCTCTGGTGAGGACAGGCTGAGAGAGCAGGGGTTGTTCAGCCTGGAGAAGACTGAGGATCCCTCATTGTGCCTTTAAATACTGAAATACTTAAAGGGGTCTTATAAGAAAGACAGGGACAGGTTTTCAGGATGGTCTGCTTTGATAAAACAAGGGATAAAGGTTTAAAACCAAAAGTAGATAGATTTAGTCAAGATATAAGGAAGACATTTTTAATGATTTTTTCAATGAAGTTGGTGAAACACTGCTTTGCCCAGATGTGGTAGATGCCCCATCCCTGGAAACATTCAGGGACAGGTTGGATGGGAGCCTGAGCAACCTGATCTATTTGCAGGGGGGGTTGCACTAGATGAATTTTAAAAGTCTCATTCGCCCTGAACAATTCTATGATTCTATGACTCTTTTTTTCTGTCAGCCAGTCTAGGTGCCTAGCCTCTTCTCTAAATAAATAAAAAAATCTTCATGGACTACATAGATAAAGAGAAACAGTTCAATTATGTGTCAACTTTTGATATCTTCATTTTAACTAATAATTTCATTTTCTAATCTGGAAATAATACCTGCATGAAATAGTGTTTAGGGGGATGGTATTAATCTTTAAAAAAGAAGGCATGAGGGAGGAAATTCTTCTCCTACTATTAAATAATGAAAGTAGGCCAAGTCTCTGCTTGGATCCCAAGCTCTTCAAAATAATTCATCATTTTCTTTTCCTTCTTCCCTTACCCTAGTTTCAGATTTTTGATGGCTTTTTTTTTTTTTTTTTTTTTAAGAAAGTTAGATGAAAATCAAGCTTCTAAGCAGCTCTTGGGATGCCTGTGAATTCCACATCAGGGCTTCCCAGTCTGCTGCTCAGCTGCAACAAAAGGATAAAAGAATATCAATGTCTCCTGTTCGGATAAACACTTGTAGGCCTTTTATGACAAAGGGAACGATTTAGTCTTTTACGTGAGCAAGGGTAATAAAACATTCTTTTTCATTTTAGGCTGTAGTATAAGTAGATTTGTCCCAAATGTTGTAAAAAGTCAATGCTGATATATTTATAGTTATTCTGCAAAGATTCAGGTAACAGAACAAGGGGCCAAACAAGTGAGGATCTGACTTTCCATTGTCACTGACAATTTGCCTTTATTAGGAAACAGGGGAGGGATTCACCTCATCCAGTTCTAGAGATCTTCAGTGTCCATGCCTCCAGCTGTGCGAGTCACCCCAGGTTTCTTTGTAGTCAGCTGAGAGAAAAGGCAAGAGTGAATAAGTACAATTCCCATGACCTACTTTAGAAGTCTAAATTCAGACTGTGCAAGGATTTATCTCTCTTCATAGACTAGAAAGAGGTCCTAAATGGAAATGTCAAAATTTATTCAGATGAACTACACTGTAGATGACCTGAAGAAGTAGGACATGAAAACATTGTGAGATGCAATGTAATACCATTTGTAAGGCCCTGATCATGAAATAAATTTCTACTAAACTTACTGAGAGTCTGATCCAAAGGCAAGATGTCAAATCAAGGTAGGAGAAAGACATTGTTGTAGGAAACTAAAAGGAAGAGTTTAAAATAGAGAAAAAAAAGATACAAAAATTATTTCTATTTACAGTGTTGAGAATCTCATTGCCCTGAAAGAATTAAGCATTAAATTAATTTCAGCTAATTCATCCATTAATTTTCTAGTCTTCAGTAACCTTTGCATAGGAAAAAAAGAAAATCATAAATTCAAAATTACTCACTTTCAAACAAAATATTTTCTTTCTATTTTCAGTAAGACCTCATGAAAGAAAACCAGTTTTCAAATGTTATATGAGAAATTTAAAAATTCTAATTTTAATGTTTCTGGTAATGTCTTTGGGATACAGTTATGATGATGAGGGTCACCTTTCAAGAATCAGCAGCAGGTTAGGGGCTGAAGGCTTGTACTAGATTAATTTACTGTGGGTACAGTATCACTAATTTTGACGGGGCACAGGGTTCTCCCATCAGTACTGTTATCTGCAGGGCTTAGGTCAAAATTTGTAACTAAATTTGGGCTAAAAAATGACTGTTCCTCCATGGTGTGTGTGGTCGTGCAGTGTTCCTTCTCATTATGTTGAATAAAATCCTATCCTGGGTCAAATTTCTGCTTCAGGCGCTGTCCCTGCCTGTGCAGCCCTGGTGGTGCTCGGGGAGCCCTCAGCCTCTGACACCTCTTTGATTTCAGAGCAGAGCGTTGCTCTGGCTGGCAGCTCTTGCTGGCATCACTGTTCGCATTTCCTTTGTCTCTCCTGCCCCTCGGACCGATTTGGGGGAGAACAGCCTCGCTGTGGCTTTCAGCCAACTCCCTGTGCTCTGTCTGGTGTGAAAAGCCATGGAGCAGTCTTCACTCAAAAATGGGGTCAAATCCTAGTCTCATGATGAAAGAGCTCTCTCTTTTCATGTGAGTGGGTCTTGCACTCATTAAATTTATAGCATGGAGTTGCAGACATCCAGAGTTTAATAAGGATAATACTATGAAAACTGTGGAGTTTCTTACAGTATAGCTGCAAGAAAGGAGTTGAAAACTGAAAATCATTTCAGTAGATATCTGTGAAGTAGATAATCCTGGCTGAGAGTTAAATTGCTGAGTTTTGCTATCTAGATAATTATTAATGAACTCTATTTTTTTTCAACTTTCATTATTTATTAAGGGACTGCTTAGATCCTTGGTGCCACAAAAAATAGATTACAGAGTACATACATTGTTCAATTCTTGTTTTGTCTAAAAGTATATGATGATGACTTTTGAAATTGTCACTGATCCATGATACCATGTGTGTGTTATTTCAATAATAAAATTGCAAATTATGCTATGTATGTAGTTTTATCGAACTATAAAATCAGCAAGATAATTATTCTGAGAGCTGATAGAATAACAGGGTAGGGAGGGATTGGATCTTGCTATTTGGTCACTACAAAGTGGGAACTGAGCAGAGAGGCTGACAAACCTTTGTGAATACTGGTTTGACTCTCCCATCATGCCTGGAAGCAGGAGAACATCACCAGTTTGCTAGAGCCACCTTTCAGATAAAGAGCTGCTTATTTCTCATCTATCCCCACATGAAACAACATCAGCAAAGACCTACAAGCAGGAGATGACAAATGTCTCTAACAATAGGCATTGTTCTAACAGCTGATTTCCATCTCTCAAAGGACAGCATCTGTTTTACTGTCCCCAGTAGTTCATTGTCCCATGTGGCAGATTACTTGTTTGATGTCCAAGCCAATTCTGCCTTGCTACTTGGCACAAAATACTAAACAAGCCAGACACTCCAAGTGATTTTTATGTCTATGTTGAAGTATAATATCAAAGGGAAAAAAAAAAAATCACCAAAACTGTAGATCTAAATTTGACCTTTTCAGAAGTCTGTGGGAAAGAGTAGTTTGTGGCAGCCCGGGCATGGGAAATAACTGAGAGCCCTGCATGTAAACTGTCACTGAGATCAGAACCTGGCTGCTTATGAGCATACAGAAAACCAGCTCTTGCCTGAAATGTTCAGACAAACATACAGTCTAAGGAAAAGAGGCCAAAAATCTTGCAGAAATCATTCACTTAGATTTATGATTATCTTCTTCTTCTGAGGAACCCCCATAAATTTTTACAGCAATGTCTTTGATGATGTGTCACATTTTTTACTTGATTATCAGGGATGTTTTCAATATAAGAACCATCCAATCTCATCTAATAAAAAGTTTCAGGAAATTAGAAGATAGCTTTTGTTGGTACATATTTCTCCCAGCTTATATCTCCCAAATCTCTGGAACAAATCTATTATATTTGCTCATTAAGTTGTTGCATTAACATAAGAGTAATCCCTTACCTTTTTAACTCTGGACAGTAACCAGTGCATTATCATAGCTGAAGAAAGAGAACTACCAAAGAGCTGTAACTATTTTAAAGAATAAAATCTCAGAGGGGTGTTATTATAAAAGCAAATTTGATATGGACACACAAGTCAGCACAAACCCTCTCCTAGCATAAATCACACCAGTGTCATTATAAATCTGGACCAGGTTTTAAACCCGCAGAGGATCCCACCTCTTGCTCTTGCAGTGGGCGGCTTGGAAAGGCTGTTCCAGTAATTGCATCCTCAACCATGCGTGTGTTGGGCTGGAGCACGTCCCTCTGATCAGCTCGTGGGACTTGAGACACACAATTCATATAAAGGTGGAAAGACAGCATAAGTTATGTACCCTGCGAAGGAGCTGCCAAGGTCACTGAACCAGTGTTTTTTGTGTCATTACAGGAAATGAAATTTTGTGGGAGAGACAAATTTCCACAAGGAAGGAAACAGACAGAGCGAGTGTTTTGCAAATGACTCTGGGAAAAAACAGTACAGAAATATTGTTCTCATTATGGGTGCTAGCACATGAGATAATTGTGTTTGAGGCTGGTAATTACCATATTTGCACGTTTAGGTTGTATCTGTTCCTTCCATGTTATTAAGTGACTGCTGCATTATTTCATCAGAATGGCACACTGTCATCATGGGGGCTGAAATATCTTCTGTGTGTCAAAGCACACAGCTGTAAAAAACATTGTATAGCCCCTTGTTTTCATTTCAGATCAAACTAGCAAAAAGCAAATTCATTACTGGAAAAGATCAGCAAAACTAATGGAGCTATGGCTGGGGGAGATGGATTTGGAAGTACAGGGCTGTATAATTTAGAGTACCTGGGCTAAGCATCTTTCCAATACTCCCCCACACAGTGAGATACAGGATTAATAATTATTGTGTTTTGTTCTGTGCACTTACAGACCTTTATTCTGAGCAGTGCAAAAGGCTTTATGGATATTAATTAATCAAACTTTAAAAGCCACATTTAAGACACTTACTTTACTGGTACTTACACCAAACTTCAATTTATCTGTAATCATAAAAGCCTTGAAAACTAGGTAACCCTGTACAAACCTGAAAGTACACCCCGATCACTTTCTCAAGCCATTTGCAAGTTGCCTACTGAGATATTTTTTTAATTTTCTGGGCAGTTAACATCAAATATGAAAAACTTTTCCTCCTTAGAGAAAGATCTAGTAAGAAATGAAGGAAACAACTGAAGACTAATGAAAAACATTGCAACAAATGGGATAATCTCTTCATAGAGAAACTGCCCATCTCTCCACATCTTTCCTAACACCTTCATTACATTCAGCAATGGAAGGTCAATGCCAAAGCTGAGTAACTAACCACTTCTGAGGTTATGAGGTTATTTTAAGGAAAATGAAAAAGGGTTGTACATTGTTTGAAACAGGATTTTTGGTACTGGCCCTCAGTTCTTGGGTAGTATCATTGGTCAAGAATAAGCAAAATAAGAACAATTACTTATTTGCAAATAGATGTGAATACACAAGTGATAAATCTGATGTCAAAGTTACAACAGTTGTGTTTCTAAGGTCCTTCCATTTTCAGTCTTACCCTCCAATCAAGTCAATCACTAAATATTGATATTAAGCAAATCATGAAATTATTATCTTCAAAAATGGCTTCAATGCTACTCCTTTTTTTTCAGCTATATTCACAGAGGTTTATAACTAAGAGCTTAATGCAGAGGTAATGAAAATTATAAACTATTTTGGGAAACAAAAATTGTTATTTTATTCATCTTGGAAGCAGTGATACCTTCAAATTATTTATTTTACTGAAAATTAAGCTTCTATGCTTTTCTGCTATGACTCTTCAACAAAATGACCTTCTATTCTTTTTACTCTTTTCGCAGAAAAATGATAAGTGAACCCCATGGTGGAAAATGAAGAGGACTTATTAAAGCAGAGCACAAGAAAAGGTTCTAAGGAAACTGAAGGGTCCTTTGAATGAAACGGAGAGCTGAAAGTGAAAAGTACAGAAAAATACAGTAGAACAATAAAGATTCAAGTTTAGATTAGAAGGGTAGAACCAGTACTAAGTGATTAAGAGGTAGATATAATACTTTCTTATTGTTAGAGCCTAATCAGTTGTTGATTTCAGATAATCAGGATGAAATTCAGAAAGTGCAAATGGGAAAACTAACACTGGAAGATGCCTCTGGAGGCAGAACTTCTCTTACATCACTTTGTATAAAATTAGATGATGTGATTTAAATGGAAGGAAAGATTAGAAGAAGAGCGATCTCTGCATTACAGGAGAGTACATGTAATAACACAGTGGGAAGAGGCAGTTACTGATTTATTGATGTTCTCTTTCATTTCTCCCACAGAACTTCAGAGTCTGGAGAAATCACCTGATTTAACTATTTCTCATGACACTTTTAATTGTGACCTTTAGTTGTTCCTGCTTTTCCATGGGCCTGCAGAGCACTTGACCATAGATTTCAGGCTATTCTAATAGAGATCTAGTCATGCATTTCAGGTGAGCTGAAGACTAATCTGCTCTAAAAACATATTTTGTCTACAGATCTTAAACATTTTCTCTTATTTGAAAGTAGCTCACTTTACTACATATTATAAAAATACAGAGCAAAATAAAAGTGGTGTTATCAGTAGCCATCTCTGGTATCACAATTGCTCCTCTTTGTGTTTTTTTCCCCAGAGTTTGAGCAAATTTATGATTTTTTTTGTTATTATGTGTAGATATGGTGCTGAGGGACGTGGCTTAGTGGTGAACCTCACAGTGTAGGGTTAATGCTTGGACTTGATGATCTTAGAGGTCTTTTCCAGCCTTAATGATTCTGTGATGCTTTTACTCAATTATTGAATTGTATCATTGCAACACAGACACAGAATCTGAGTATTTAAGTTTCCTTACAAGCAATTTTCCAAGTTGAAATCTGTATGTTAAGACAGTTCTTATTTAACATTGCTTATGCCTTCCTTCATTAAAGACTTTTCTGTAAGGCTCTGAATGTCAATAACTGCAGTCAAGCCATGCTTGCATGAGAAGGCTGCTAGCTTTGAGAGATCAAATAACAAAGAGTTTTAGAATCACTCTTGGGAAGATGAAGTTGGGGGTTACTCCTTAGTCCAAATATTCAAGCCCAAAATGTTACACCAAGGGACAAAACTCAAGAATGTGTGCTGGGCTTTAGGGTTTCCCAGGACCCATCTTCTTTCCTGAAACACATTTGTCATCACACCCTTTTCAGTCTGGTAACATCTATGTTGTTTCTTCCCTATACGTCTGTTCAGCATCCCAATTTGCAGGACCAAGAGGAAAGGCTGAAGCTTTCAGTAGAATGAAAGATGTGAAAACATTGTTTTTAAGCACCGAGTCAAAACAAAAAGTGGTCTATTTCATCTTAATATTGCTTGGTAATCTGGAAGGAGAGAGCCTCCTCCCTGGTTGTTAGGTTTAGCGTGTCACCTGTCATCCCTAAGAGCTCTTCTCTGACAGGCTGATTTGCCTGCAGGTTGCCAGATTTTCACTTCAGCAGCTGCTCTTCATCCATTTGCTCCTGCCCTGGAGGCAGGATGACATCTGTCACAGCCATCAAGGCAGTTCAAGGCCCATGTTTACAGGGACCATGATTTGGGGTGTCAGGAGCAGCCTGGTGACAGTGATTCCCAAGGCATTTTACAACATCCCTGAGAGATTATCTGCCTTCTAAAACAGAAGAAAGATGTTTGTTAGACCCTACATTTGGACATAAAACAGAGATGGCACTAGTTACTTGCATTACTCATTGTGGTATGTAGGATAGAAAAAAACATTGCTGTTTGAATTCACCCCTCTGTCCTCATGTGACAGAAATACCTTGGCCTGGCAGATTTCAAGTCTAACTGGTCCAACAAAGAGTGGATGTAGAAATGTTTCTCACTTGTTCGTGGTTCTGATCAGGTCGTCCAGCACCTTCAATGTCCACACAATGTTTTTCTTGTCTTTTGACCATGAATAAATTTGAACAGTTTGCCAAAGGCATTTCTTTTGTAGATACTGCTGCAGTTTCCCAACCAGAATTTGATTTTACACGGCTTTAAGAAAATATTGTGCTGAATATTTTCAAGAAAGAATATTCCCTCAAGAAGAATTTTGGTGACTTCCTCTGCTGGCAGGTCAGTCAGCTGCTTGTCTCTACAGGAGACACAAAGGTTTTGGTTACTAATGGCTCACTATTCTTTGCTGCTTCATGTGACATAAAAAAAATCTGATTGCATGCACTGCTATATCCATCAGGTTTGCCATGCAAGGGTTTGTGAAATGATAGACTTCGGTGCAGTGAAGATTTCTATAGATTTGCCAAATATGCTCCAGATACTCTTGTAGTGAAGCTGGTATGACATCTAAGAGATTCCTTAGAGCATTTCCAAAATTTTAGCATTGATGTGTCTTATGACATTGATAATGTGGAATGAATTTATATTTAATCACTTAGGACTTACATCGGGTCAAGTATTTTTGAACAAATGCATTTCTAACTGGACACTGCCTTTTCAGCCTTTCAAATACGTTTTCAGTATATTTATCTCTTATTAAAGGAATAGAAAGCACAGTATGCTAATTTATTGAAAAGACTTAGCCAAACAAATATTTTCCGAAATTCCTGGCATTTCCTTAATCTTTAAATAGACAATTGCTACTTCAAGTACAAGGGTTACTTTTGGAAAGACTTGTGCAGGAGTTTCCAGAAATTGCAGAGGTATGTGCATTTAATTCTGGTAGGCAGCATTTGCCTGGATCAATAACCTTGCAACACTTTAATTGTATTCTCCAGGCTCTGCTGGTGAAACTTAAAATAGTTTAAAAATGGTAACGTACTGTAACTAATCTGCAGCAGTACAAGTCAACATGATTCATACTTCCATTAAATTTTCTCAGCCTGGTAAATTTTCCTATTTTTAGATTTCTGTGGAAATAAAGCATATCTATGACACTATGAATGGGGTTATTCTGGGCCGCCTTCAGTGGAACACATCAAAATTTTTTATAATTGCTAATTATACTAGAAGACTCATTTTGGTACTTTAACTCAATGTGCTTTCCTGAATTCTGCCTGCTAGGACACCCTGAGAGCAAATATGATGAAAAAGCAGGTTTGAATCACTGACTACCCTGCCAGGATCTTTCAGAGGGGTCAGGGTGGAGTTCGTGCTGCTTTGCTGTGGAGCAATGCCATGAGCTGCAAACCTCCTGTCAGGGATGCACACAGGACAGCCCCAGGTGCTGGGTCAGCACAGACAGACAGACAGACAGACTGAGGACACACTGCCACTCGTGTGTGCTCAGGACCAACAGGCAGGACTGCACTGACACTGTGCATGTGTGGGCCTCATATTCACACAGGCTGTTCTCAGTGTGTTTTCTCGTTTTCCCATCGTTTTGTGCTACCTAATTAACATCAACTCATTTTTGTTTTCCTGTGCTGCAAGAATCTTGGTTTCATTCCTTTTATTTCACCCTGTTTTCCTTTTCTTAATATCATTTTTTATTAATTTATCATTCATTTACATTTCAATTAACACTAGCTGTTTGTAAAAGCTACCCTGATGGGAAGTATGAAATAAATTATTGAAGTTAGTATAATCTGTACTTCCCATTACCACCTCATTTACCTTAATGGCACTAAAAAGACTGTTGCTCTCAATGCAGCTCATACTTCTAATAGGAATTCCCTTGGGAGCCAATCTCATGTGAATTACATATTTACATATGGCATAGGTTTTGCTAGGTGTTTCTAGACTGAGATTTAGAGAAGCATCCTTTAAGGATGGCAGCTGCACAGAAAGCTGCCTTTCCAGAGTCAAAAGATGACACTGCTTGATTCAAACAGCTAATATGTTAAAGAAGAGTCACCAAAAGTACTGTCAATTTATTGGGCACTTTCAAAGTTCTCTGCCAATAAAATAAATAAATAAATAAATAAATAAATAATTTTTCCTAAGTTGAACTGATGAAAAATATAATGAAACTACAGTCCTTTTGGACAAATGGTGTCCTGTTGTTTGGACAGACTAAAACTTGATTTATGTTTGTTTTGTCCTTTTTTTTTTTTTAATTTCTACAACTCCCTGTTGTTTTAATACAAAAATTTTCAAAAAAACGCTCAAAGCTGTATTTCAAAATATTTTTTAGTTTCAACTAACACCTTCCAGCTAAAGCTGCCATCCATGAACCAGTGTTTTGTCATGAAGATTTCAGTCTGGAGGCTGCCAATCAACAATCTTTATTGTTCTTTTCAGTATGACAACATCCAGACACTAACTAGTATTCAGAAGTAAATGCAATAGTCATGTAACAAGAAACAGTCCCACTTCCAATTGCTTTTTGCAATATAAACAAAATGGTAAAAGCAATACTATGGAAGGGAGACAAAACAAAAATATATCGTGACTTGTTAAATATGCAAATTTGCAAGGATAATCCCATTAGTAAACAATCTACTTTTTCTTTTTTTGAGTTTCAGGGTATCTTAGCTAACATAATTTAAAATAGCTACATACAGAACTGAGAAAACTGAGTCCTGGGGAAGAGATTTTTCTTATTTGCTGCTCCAGTATCTAGAAAGATGTGGTCTCTTTTAATAACCAGACTCCATCTGTGGGGGCTACATCCATACTTTGAAATAGCAACATCCAAATTTCATGATCTAGATGCTGGTACCACATGAATGCTGGCCCTGGGCTATCCCTCATTGCCATGAGATATCTTGTGACTTTAAGACATTTTTATTTCTATTTGTGTTTGTGTCTTCCCTGCTCTTTCATGAAACCGTCTTGAAGTCCAGTACAGTGGTGTTTTCATAACAAAGAGCTGATGTTCAACACTCCAGGGTTCGATGACACCTTCCACTAGACAAGGTCTCTCTTTTTTAAAATTACTATAGAGGAAAGGAATGTGCAAGAAATTTCTACATTTTCTGCTCCCAAGAATGAAAAAATATTATTTCATGAATAACTCAGTTCTTATGGGGCAGGTTCCTGCTTCACACCATCCAAGTCCATCATGTCAAGTCAGAACAGTTCCAGGTTTAGTTCAGGGAGAAAACTCTACAGTTAGAATTTTGTTATTTACTGTAACATAAATCTCCATGAAAAGCTATTTCACTTTCTGGAGTCACTCCAGGTAAACATGGTTGTAAGTGAGAAAAAAAAAAATCTTACTCCTTTTGGAAAGAAAAATATAAGGAGAAAAAAAGAAAAGGAAAAGGAAAGGGAAAGGGGAAGGGGAAAGGAAAGGAAAGGAAAGGAAAGGAAAGGAAAGGAAAGAAAAGGAAAGGAAAGGAAAGGAAAGGAAAGGAAAGGAAAGGAAAGGAAAGGAAAGGAAAGGAAGCAGCTATGAGGGCCTGATCCTGCCAAAGCCCTTGTACTTTGAGGCAATGCTGATGCAACTACTGTAGA
>VZTX01001176.1:1300653-1386824 GCA_013400915.1 Pardalotus punctatus | reverse complement strand
AAAAAAATAAGTGGAGAGAAAGAAAGAAATTGCAAACTAATATTTGTCATTACAAAGAGCCAAAAGTTAATGATCTAGCAGAGCTGACAACCTATGAGTGAGTTCAGCCTCATCTGCTTTTTTCAAATAAAAGACACGACAATATAGTTATTGGTAATTTTCCCTTCATTCTAATTCTCTCAACTCAAGCCAGTTTTGTACTGTGAGCTTTTCTTACTGGTGGCAAATGTCATCCCACACAAAGACGTTCCACACAAAGAGGGTTGTGAGGCTCTGGAACAGGTTGTGCAGAGAAGTTGTGAATGTCCCATTCCTGGAAGTGTTCAAGTCCAAGTTGGATTGGACCTGGGATAGTCAAAGGTGTCCCTGCCCATGGCTGGGGGTTGGAATTGAGTGATCTTTAAGGTCCCTTCAAACCCAAACCATTCTATGATTCTATGACGACCCTCTTTAATTCCTCAGGGGCAGAGTCATGTGAAGGAGGAAACAACTCATTTCTTTCTGCTTCTGAAACCAAAGGTAGCAAACAGTGCCACGAGCTTTCTCCAATGAGGAGTCTGTTTCCAGTTTTCTGAGGCTCTTCATTCCACAGCACACATGTACTGTCTTCCATCACGGCTGGAACCAACACACCAGTCAAAACAATTCACTGACTAATTTTACACAAAAAGCCTGTTTACATGAATAATCATAACTGAATACATCTAACTATGAAAAGCCTGCTCACAATAACCACCTATTGTTGGAAGTCAATGCATTATGCATTGTTTGAATTAAATCAGGATCTACATTGCACTGGATTAACCCAGCCAGTGTCTTGCGGATTTTTTTCTCTTCCTGTTTTTGTAATCTGTCTGCCAACTACAATAGGTTGCAGTTTTGTTCAGCTCTTTATGCTGGAAAGTTATTAATACCAGATGTTCATTTTTCTTGGAGCATCCTGAGCATAAAACATTCCATAATGAAAAATGAAATATTAACAATTATATACCTAAACTTAATGGATTAAAGATTCTATTAAAATTCTGGAGTATGTCCTATGTTTAATGCATTAACTCTTTTTTCCATCGGGGAGGCCTGAGGCAGACTAGGTTTCATTTTGCTCAAGAGAGAAAGGAAATGTATTCACATCTCTAGTATTGTTCTTTCACTGTGTTTTGTCAAAAATAGTATGAATATAATAAAGTTACAGAGAGGACAATGAAAATACATAGGTCAGGGGTTTTACCTGGGATTCTGGAGATAAGGATTGCCATGCAGGACTTTCAGTGACTTTTCAGCTGAGATCAGCTCTGCATTCCAATGAACATATAACCCACTGACAGAAAAATAGAAATTATAACCAAAAAAAAGAAGAAAACTCTCTTCTCTTAAAAACAGAGACAGCTTTATCAGGGAAGATAAGCAAAAGACTTGATCTTCAGCTGCTATAAATTGGTGCAGCTGCATTATTAATTCCAGAGAGTTGCCTCTTTTCATAGCTTATCTCCCTCCATTAGTTTTGCTGAAAGCCATTGTTAATTTTCTGCGGCCTGACTTTGAGGGAGTATAGCCTGGTTTGTAAAATTTCAGTGAACTCTTTCTGTCCACATTATTTAAGATGCTGTAAATATTCCCAAGGGATTTCTGAGGCAAAGAACAGAGAGGGAAGTAATCACTCCAGACTGGGCAAGCCAGAATTTGCAACTCACGTCAATAAACTGTGGTGGGGAGCAGCTTATATGTTTTGTATGTTATACAAGCCTTTTGTTGCAGCTTTCCACCTTTAACTTCTTTCAAGATGTGAGAAGACAAATCAAGAAGTAATGGAGTTTTGAGACAGTCAAGAGAAAGGGCAGCGTTTGCTCTTCTTGGTCCTTCACAGGGTTGAAGGCATGGGAGTAGCAGAGCACTCAGATAATTTTCCTGGCTGGGGTGTTTCACACCTATTTTGTTAACATGTACTGGTGAATACTTCCATGGAAGTGTTCAAGGTCAAGTTGGATGTGGCCCTGAGAGGGTTGGTCTAGAGAAAAGTGTCTCTGCTCATGACAGGGGGCTTGGAACTAGAAGATTTTTACGCTTCTTTCCAACACAAAGCATTCCCTGATTCTGTGAGTAATTAATTTTGCTTTGCATAAACAAGTATTGGGCAAATTCAGTGCTATGAAGTCTGGAACACACCCCTGGGATATGTAGTGTTATTCTGGCTTGTTAAGAGTGAATTTAAATCAAGAGGAAAAGTAGTTTCAACTTCTGCACTTCAAGAATTGTATAAAGTATGAAAAGCTTTTTAGAGATAACATTTTTTTCTATTAGATCTTGCAAGTACATGTACATGCAAGCATGTTGAAAGTTGATGTCTATGTTGAAAGCAAAAGGTTACTTTCAGTTCACAGTTTAGTCAATTAATTTTATATGGTAATATTGCTAGTTTAAAAAACAAACTTCCTGACATATCTCAATAACTAATTTTTTGGCACTGTTGTGTCTTCTATTTCATATGCTGTTAGCTTTTCTTTTTTGTGGATATCTGTTGGATAATCTCCTCTCATTCAGTGCACAGAGCTCATATTAACATCAGTGAGAATTTCCTGCTTGGAACAAGTGCAGGATTAGCAATAGGTGCACTTCAATAGTTTTCCTTCACATTGGATAAACCCTGAGAAGGTCAGATGTTTATCTGGAGCTTATCTGACTCACCCAAGCCTCTGGAGGTTACTAAATATCATAAACTGAACCTCTCTTTAAAAACTCATGGAAGTTCCTAATCTAAACCTGACCAGAAATACCAGAGGTAAAGATTTTCCAGCAGGATATTTTCTTATTTTCCCAGGTTCAAAAGGACATGATAATGAAGCAGACAGTTATTTCATGTCCACAGAAAATTTTTTATGAAATTCAGTTGTAAAGAAATTGGAGGGGTAAACGGTGATATGAGAGTTTTCTCTTCCTGAACAGATTTTAGCTGTCCTTATAGGTATGGAGAGAAATATTTAATAAGACTGGAGAGTTTTTCACACAATCATCCCAGTGTGATTTAATTTTTTTTCCTTAAATGATTTATCACTTCTCTTTATCCTCTGCTTGCTTCCATCTATGCAAGTGCACCTGTACACACACATACACACACACACACACACACACACACACATATACATTTTCATATATATGTATACTAATTTATCTGAATAAAATATTTTTCCACTACAAGATATGCAGGCAGCAGTTCACCAGGTCTTTCCAATTTGCAGTCAGACTGTGAGAAAATGACATTTTCCTCAAGCTAGGTTATTTCTTATAGTTCACAATTCTGCCTCCTACCAAAATAGCATTTTCTGATTTTCCAACAAATGAAAAAGAATAAAATAAAGATTAAGGGTGAAATGATGCAACTCACAAAATTAAATAAGCAGGTGTGATAATACAGTGGATAGTTACAGAGCTGCTTTTCTAAGGCAGAAGAAAATAAGGGATTGGAAAAATACTCTCTACAATTTTATTTTTTGCTCCTGGCTCTATCAAAGTGCTGCTTTCTCTCTATCTAACCAATTTATCTGTCTCATTGTAAACACATCTGTTTATGCAACCCTTCACTCCCATATTTGTCTTCTTCCATCCTAAATTCATCAGTTCTGTATCAGAGTTCTGTGCAATGTAGACATTTTTCTTGCATCTTGTTTTGTTTATTTTTTGTACAGTTGTTTGATTTCTTGCTACAAGTCACCCTTGGATATAAAAAATGGCTATCACATTACACACCATGGCAAGAGGAATAAAGGCCACCTTCTTTACAGGTCCAGCCACTTCCAGCCCTGTTTTTCTTTGTCCTATAAGCCTGAAGGTGATTCTCCACCCAGTGTCACAAATGTCAGACATTTCTAAGAGCACTCAACACCAACACTGACCTCCCTAGACTGAGGGTGAGGATCCTCTTGCCAACCAGGAATTGGTTTTATGAAAATTTGGAGATACCATAGAAGCATAATCAGAAAGTATGAATGGAAAAGACACCAAAGGCAAGTAACACTTGAATGTTCATTTATTTATGTGCCTGCAGTCTTTTGGGAGACAAAAGACATGGTGGCCCATCCTCAGGCTGTAAATGGCTGTTTGTCTTGCTTCTGCCTAATTCACACCAGATGTATGGTCAGTCCTACTCTGGCCTCTCAGAGGGCTGGATTATCTGCCCTGGCTGTAAGGCTGCTTCTCTTCATCTCAAAATATTCTGCTTCAGTCTTTGTTTTGAGGTGGGTTGACAGCTCTCAAGGTCTGCTGATAATCCATCAGAGTTGTTTGTCTCAAACTCATGTAAGAATATTTTGGAGTTAATTTTAGCATGAAAATGTACCCGTGGTATACAGTTAGCCATGGATTTATGTACCGGTCTACTGGGTGCTTCATGGCAGACAAAAGTCTTTCACACCTTTGCAGAGAAAGTATAAACCAAATTGATTAGAATTTGTTTGTCCCACTTTATAGAGACCTTAAAGGCCCATTTGTAATTTGTGAATATATAAAATATATTAATGCATCCCATTTTTTCTTGAGATATAAATGTCTAATTTTAAAATATTCTTAACAAGAAATCTTATCAAACAGACCAGAAATCTGTTTTGAGAATGTTAATCCATAGCTACTTACTGACCAGCCTATCAGAACTGAGGTTATAGTTATAGTTAATTTCTACATAACTGTAGCTAATACTCCAGGGATATTAAGACATAGTCATGTAAATAAATGGTCTGGTTTTTCTTTTTTTTTTTTTTTAATAAAATATTGTCAAATGCACTTGAGATGCTGATTTCTGAAAAGTGTTAAAGTGTTCAGAACAGAATTCTTGGGGAATCTCATTGTTTTGCAATGACACTAATTTACAAAACGTTGCATCAAGCCTCTGAAATTTTCCAGAAGGCTCTATTTTTTAAATTTTTTTTTGCTACTACAATGACTTTCCTGTCATGTATGCTAGTCATCTATAGCCCTCCTCATCAAAAATATAAAGTAATATTTCTTGCTTGCAACACTGCTGTTTTTTTGTATTGAGTCTGACCCATACCTTCCAGATCAAGTTCCTTATCTTATGTGACTGACCAAATGTGTATTTGCCGTGTAGGATAGGCAATTTAGGACTAGCTAAATATGCTTTGCTTTAAAAACAAAATTGTCAAAATTGTCTCTTTTTACTAAACAATCTTTGCTTCTTACTCCAATTACGTTGTAGAAGGCCTGTAGCAGCAGTCATGATACACTCAGGACAGGCATTTTAACTTGAATTGTTCCCTTGTATTAGACCAAATTGCATTTAGCTAACTAAATTCAAACATAAAAAGGCAGGGCTCAACAGGTGGAAGTCAGGTCAGGTGAGCCAGAAAGAATCCATTCCTAGAAACTTTCTTTGAGCATGCCACCAAAAATGGTTCATAAGAGCTACTTGAGTATGATGAGAAGGATTGTGTCCAACATTTCCTCCCTTGGCATAGCAGGCAATGTAGGAGAGGGCACAGCTGAGTCCTTGCACCACACAAAGGACAACGATAAACTATCAGAAAAACTCAGTGAAGCACAACTGAAATGATAAAGGTGTTAGAGAACATGTGAGACACTATTACAGAGCCTGAAAATGAAGAGCTTTTAAAAAATAAAAAAAAAAAAAAGAGAACACTTTTTTGCCTTTACATTAATGTATAATAGATAGGAAATATGTGTGCAATGACATATCACAAGAATTTTTCATTCTCTCTGCAGAAGATGGCAGGCAGTGAAGAATCTGGCTCATGTTAATTGCTTTTAACCTGGTGTGAAAGTAGTTTAGAATTTAATTGTGACTTAATCAATTATGTTCTCTACAAATTACTCTAAAAACCTAAGACACTTAATAGAGAAAAAGTTTATTTTCTGTAGAATGTCTGAGTCATTCAATGGAATTCAATAACAGGGATCTAATTCTCTACTAAATACCAAATTATAGTTTCAAGTAAAAAACAAATTATTGAATGCTAGATATTTTCTGTGTAGTTCTACATAATTTTTCATTAAAAAATGCTTTAAAGCATGAAGCAGGAAGCCAGAATGATTCAAAATTATTTTAAATATGTTATCAATGTATTTTAACTAACATTTTCTAGAATTAGAATGTAAACAACGTTGTTTTTAAAAGAGATAAATTGGTTAAATGGAAGTTTAATTCACTGCAGTAGCATTATGGTAATCTACATATAATTATTATTTATTTTGCTAATTTAAAAGAAAGTGAAGGACTGAAGAGTAATTTTTCCTATTCCATTTTTTTATTTCTAGTGCTTTTGAAATGTGCTCAGTTTTTGCCTGTTTTTGGTTTTTTATTTTTGCACAATATTAAGCTCTGAGTTTTCCACTTCTATAATCCCAATCCCATAATTGCTTCTTAAAAAGTTATTTTAATATTTATTATCTATACTTGTTCTTAAATTTTAGTTCTTTCTACTGTTTTATGCCCATCTTTATTTACAAATTGGTTAGCCACAGTAATGGTAACTAGACTAAGCACAAGAACAGCACATGGATGTGATTGTTTAGTACAAACTTTCCTCTGAAAGGTCCAGATGCTGCTTAAGCAAAACTGGATTCTACCCTTCTACAACCGAAAAATCCAGAACTGTGATTTCAGTCTGCCTTCCTTCCTTCCTTCCTTCCTTCCTTCCTTCCTTCCNGGTGGATATGTGTATTTTACTTTCCTTCCTTCCTTCCTTCCTTCCTTCCTTCCTTCCTTCCTTCCTTCCTTCCTTCCTTCCTTCCTCCCTCCCTCCCTCCCTCCCTCCCTCTCTCCCTCTCACAGTTACCTCCAGATGTTGACTCTTTCTTGTATTCCCTAACCCACCAACCATGAGCTAAGACAAAATCAGAAAACCCATCACACATGGAGGATCAATTTGAATATTTGAGGAAGGCCCTGATAAAGTACATGGGTTCCAGCCTGGAGTCTGGAATACAGAATCCCATATTGCAGGAGAGGAAAGGGTCCCAGAGGGGAAGGGGTCAGGTTCTCACACTGCTCGTGGATCTCCCATAGCCTCCCTTCTGCCTCATGGCAATTCCAGCTCTCCCACACCATTAAGGGATGCCTGTGCAGCACAGATGCATCTATGGAATGTGTTACCAGCACCACCCTTGGCAAAATTAGATTACTCTTTGAGGATGTCGGAGGAATCAGGAAAAAAGAAGGAGAGTACATTTTAAACCTCCTCATAGTTCCCAAATTCCTCCAAGTCCCTGATTTCCACCAGAACACCAGAAACACGATGGTGCTTAGCAGAACTATGGAGTTACTGTCACACGCTGAGCATTGCTGCCAAAACCAATGGGTTTGTACAGCCAAGGGCCAGCCCTGACCTCAACAACCCTAATAAACCTGATCAGTGTAGTTTGTGCCAAAACATAGTCCCTCACAATATTTAGTATTGCATGTGTAGAAACAGATGCCTCCTCTCAGTGTGTTTCCTGTGACAGGCAGGATGAGAAGATATTGAATTATAATAAAATCCTGTGACAGCAGTCTGCCTTGGGATCTTCTCCAGTGAACCTGTTACTTTTTTTCATGCAGTGAGACATTTTTGCAGTCAATGTTTGACTTCCCAAAGGATACTTAATTCTGTAACAAAGACAGACAACCACTCCCTGCCTGATTATTTTTTATTTTTAACAATTTAGATCCGTAGACTAAATTGCATTACAGAGTCATTCTGAATGGCTTTCAGAGTAAAAAATATTATCTCACATGCTTCTCTCTCCACAAGATATGTCCCGTTGAGTAGAGGTTTGCAACCATATAGTGAGAAGTACATACTAACTTAATTTACTGTACTGAGCACTTCAGAGACATGGCTGCAGTAAAATAAACAACATCAATTCAATTATTTCCTCTTATGTCACACTGTAAACTTCATAAACATGTAAATTCAAAAATCTCCATAAACACTTTAGTATTATGAATCACTGCAGGGTATCACAGCTGGTTACCTGCAGAAATTGTGTCTGGAACCTAGTCCATCATTTAGAGGCAGAAGCAGATGTTAAAGGGAAACTGTTTTATATAATCATCCCGAACAAAAAATAAAGCAAGAGAAGAAGCAAGATATATAGCCAGACATTTTTGGCATCTGTTTGGTATAATATCAGGGATCTGAATTTTGTTAGTGAATCCATACACATGGCTGGGAAAGTGAATTCTGAATTGTGGTTTTTCAGAGCATCATTGCTCTCAGGTTGGGTTCTGGCTGTGAATCGAAAATGAGACTTTCATATGAACCACAATGATGAAAAAGCTGCTACCCACAGTCCTGCCTAGAACTAGCAATGGTTTCAATAAATATTCAATGGTCACCAGCATCATATGTGTCTATTTTTACCTGGGATTGTTGCAGGATCTTTTGGCAGCTGGGTGCCTAAATCCCAATGTGGAGCTGGTGTGTTTTCTGGTTTTCCAGACTCTACTTAGCATACAGTTCCTGTGCTTAAAGGAACCCCCGTGTAAGATGATTTATAGTGTTATTTAACAAACACCTGAACCTCTGACCCAGCATGGCAAGAGCTGTGTCCTGCAATGATGGATTGCAATCCAACTGTTTGCCTGCTCTCAGACCAGGCTGCAGTATTTCAGGTAACAGTCCTGTTACCTAGGGCTTGGTCTGTGGAAGCTGTGACCTGTCAAAAATGCCTCACATGCCACTTATATTTACTCAAAAAAGAGGTAGTGGAAGGGTATCTTTAACTCTCCAGGTCAGCTACAGTTCTCCCTCTAAAAGAAACCCCCTTGGAGACTGTCTGAAGTCCTTCATGACGTACTGCTGACTCCAGGGGAACAAGAGAATTCACTTTCTTGGGTCTGAGATCTGCTTCTATTTGTTGCCATCTGTATTTCTTTTTCTCCCATGAGTTCCTGCAAAAACATTATTTTCTTTTTTATGTGCTTTTTAACAACTGAAATAAATGTTTTCCTTCAGTAAGAAAAATCTTGAAAAATTAAATTATTGATAAGTACAGTTCATGGAACACTTGTAAAAACATGAAAGAGACAATTGTAGGTTTGATGTGGCACAATGTTTAGGCATTCTGTGATATGCACCTAAACAAAAAAAAAAGTATAAAAATATAAAAAATTGTTGAATAAATTGAAAATATAGCTTTCTGGTCATTTAAGAGAGTGATCTTAAAAAAAAAAAGGCCATATCTAGTAGGAGCAAGTGGATACCATCACCAACAAGGGATTCAGAAATGTGCAATCTTCATGTAACTGGTCTGTGTAGGTAAAAATGTTAGACAGAGGATTTGAACCAAACCTATATTTTATCACTATCAGACAGAAGGGAACAATTTAAAAATATTAAAGGTCAGGTATTTATGATTTGAAACAATAATCTATTCAAGGTGGGGAAATATCCACTCATTCTCTAATAAAATTTTTTTTAAATCTGATTATATTCTTCTTTTTAAAAAAACATTACATATTATGAAAAATAAACCGTACTTAGACACTGATGGATAGGCTGAGCACATATTGATTAAAATATTTGCTGATTTGGCTGATTAAGTGCCAGGCCAAAAGTTTACAGAGTGAAATTTTCCATTTATTGGCCAGTAGTTTACTTAGGCATTTCTCTAATCTGAGAGCAGTGACATTTCCTTCCACTCTTGACATGTTAACATTTGCCCACAAGGTTCTGCTGATTTCCATACTTCGGGAATTCACAATTCCACAACAAAACAGCAGCAGTAGCACCATGTAAACAATGCTAAGGGTTGCAACTCCTGCTCTGGCACAATGGGAATTCCCAGTTAAAGATGGCTGAGCACAATGCTCAAATGAGCCTTTGGAGATTAGTTCTCAGAACTGGAGGCTGATTGCCAACCCCTCTGTAGGTAGGGAAACCTGAGAAAATCTGAGTGTAGTCATGAAAGTCACATTACCCACAGGCTGCAGGCCAGGCTTTCAGCATCTGTAAATTACAACTGTTGCACTGAAAGAGGATGATGTTGATTGCACTTGCTTGCAGGTTTTTTTTTTCCCTGATCCTATCTAAATCATTAATTTCTGATGTATCTACCTCATGTATATTTTTATATACAATAGGTATAAAATGAATATTTTTGGCCATTGATATCTTCTGTGTTCTATTAGATTGCTCCTTTTTGTTGGGCTTTTTTTTTTCTTCATTACTCTGTAAGTAAAAGAACAGAGAGGAGAGGAAAGGATGCATCATGAAGAAAATAGATTGAGAGGAGAATTCCCCTCTTCTAAATTAAACAGAAGTGTTGCTCCCCATCCAGTTCCTTCTCAGCCCTGCCAAGTGACAGCCTGTGTATTATATGCATTATGAGGTGTATAAGGAGTATAACTGGGAAAAAAAAAATATACATTACCTCAGTTTTTCCTACTATTTATTTTATAAAACAATAAGTTTCATTAATTGGGACTGTTCTTCCCTCCCAAAGATAAAACATGATGATGTATCCTCCTTATGAGTGCCATTGCACTCAAGAAGGAATGAAAATATTTAAATGTTTTTATGTAAATGAATGGAAAATGCTTTCTCCCACTGAATAAAACACGTGCAAGGCCTCTGAAAACATGGGCCACAGGATTCTATCTCTAGAAAGGCAGGGACTTCAAACCTCCCCGTGACTTTTATTCTGATTCTGACCTTTATTTTGCCATGTTCTGTTCCTGTTCTTCACTTCTGTTATATTCCTCTTTTTTCCAGGATTTCCTTTTTCTTGCTCACTTTTTTCCTGGGGTTTGATTATGCTTAGCAACTTCCTGCACTTCACCCCACACATGCCTGTTTTACATGAATCTGTCATCTTAATAGAAATTCAGCTTTTCATTTCTGATTTCTCATTTTCCTGAAAATTCCCTTGCCTTCAGTTCTGCAAAAAGATCACCTTTCTGTTGAGATTTGATCTATAACTTTTCATTTTTTCCTACCTCGTTACCTTACTGGCTTCCTGCACTGTCCAGTACACAGTGGCAGAGCACCAAGCCTCTTCCCACTCGAACTGCCTTTCCCATCTGGCGTGTTCAGTGCAAATCATCTTTCCTTTCTGGACACAGACATTGGACGGCAGAATGATCCTAGCCTAAAAATCCTTCCCAAAATTTTATTTTGTGGATCATTAGCCAACCCCAGCATAAGGACTGAGACACAAGTTCTGTACATTGACTTTAAATACAGAATTTCATTTGGTGAAAAAAACCCCCAAACTGAAATGAACAGATTCAATATAAATTTCTATATTTGTATGCACAATAGATATAAATTTATATTGTGTGTATATATGTGATAAATATACATATACATATACATATACATATACATATACATATACATACACACTCAATTGATGGGTGAGAGGCAAGGACATGGCTCAACAGGTTCCATGGCAAATCTTGCAGGATAATGTGTAGAGAGTGCACTGAGCTTGTCCAGAGAAGGGAATGGAGCTGGCGAAGGCTCTGGAGCACAAATCTGATAAGGAGCAGCTGCGGTAGGTGGGAGTCTTTAGTCTGGAGAAAAAAGGAGGCTCATGAAGAGACCTTGTTGCTCTCCACAATCACTAGAAAGGAGGCTGTGGTGAGGTGAAGATTGGTCTCTTCTCCCAAGTAACAAGTGGTAGGACAAGAGTAAATGGCCTCAAGTGGCACCAGGGGAGGTTTAAATTGGGATATCAGAAAAGATTTCTTTAGTGAAATGTCGTTGTTGAGACGGACACAACATGTAAAGACACACCATAGCAGCTTCTGGTCAAATAAAGGAACTTCACTTTTTTTTACAAGACCTCTTTTATACTATTTTCTAACATTCATGTCACATATCCATTGGCTCTCAAATCACCACTCCACAATGTCATTGGCTACCTATAGTTAGAACAACCCCTTGCAATAACACCACCTGCAAACACTTTTAATGTCTTGTTTAGAATCCCTGCTTGTTTTGAACTTGTTTTGAGTTAGAATCAATGCCTGAGAACCGAGGCAAACTAACAGCTCTCACTGCAAGCTAGCAGTTCCCAAAGCTAGCAGTTCCCACAGTGAAAGGGTGGTCAAGCATTGGAACAGACAGCCCAGGGAAGTATTTGACTTACCATCCCTAGGAGTGTTCAAAAAACACATGGATGTGGCACTTGGGGATATGGTTTAGTGATTGACTTGGCAGTGCTGGGTTTATGGTTGGACTCAAGGATCTTAAAGATCCTTTCCAACATAAATGATTCTATGATTCTATATACTTCCAGATAAATACTTGTGATAAATTTTAAAACAACATTTAATGGCACTTTTAAATGTCTGGTGAATGGGGCCTTTATGGAGCTATTCTCTGCAAGTGTAAAGCTGGTCCAGACCATTAAGGACTGAAATGTTCCTGCTGAAATATTTCTGATAGAGTCACACATGAAATTAATTGAGTTCCTCAACTGTGTCACAAATTCATTATACCAACTAGCTGCTGGAAAGCCAAAGATTTTGAAGCCTGGAGGATGGCTGAGGATAGCTGTCAGTTTCTTGCACATCCTTTATATATGTTTTTTTTTCTATCTGATAAAACAGCTGAATAACTGGTAGCAATACTGTGAGCAATTCAGAGTTATCTAAATATGTATTTGCTATATGTGACTAGCTGGCAGCTCAGTCATCCCTTGGGGGACAGAATAAAGGCTGAATAGGGTCCACGATAGGACCCTTACCTTACTCAGCCAACAATTTTGAAAAAAAATATATCTAAGTCTTTTTGTGGTATATACTCACCTCTTCAATGTTCTCAAAAGTAGCCACTGAATCCCAAGCTTATCAGGTCAAATAAAACTTGTAAACAGAGAGATGGCAAACTCACATCATAAAGTACAAACAGGAAAGCGGGTCAAGAATAACAAAATGTTTCTAAAAACCAAAACCATCAGAAAACAACAAAACACTATTAAAAAAAAAAAAAAAGAAAACTCCATTTAAGGTAAAATAATCATTAAAATTCAATCTTATATAAATATGTGTTTCAAAACTCAAAGGGAGGCATTTCTAGGTATACCAGAAAAAATATCAGAGCCAACTGGACTGCCATTAACAAGTAGTGTGGATGTGTTTCCTGACAGAAGATGAGTCAGAAGAGGAAATCCATAGTTTACTGATGTTGCAGAGAGGTGCACCCTCACACATCCTAAAGCAATGGGCACTGCCAGGCATTTTCCTTTGCCTGAATGTGTCTATTCCCAGGCTGTAGGATTGGCCATTAACAAAATTCTGAGAGAGCAATGTAGTCAGATTGTGTGACCTTGAGAATGTTCTGACAGAAGGTTTACAAAGTTTTAGGGGATAAAGCAGCGGACATATGGGCTACATTTTCCTAGAAACAAAGAGCCGAGGATCTTTCATGGACCTAGACTGACCTTCACAGATCTCATACTGCACTGTGCTTCATTAGGTGCACTCTTGTCTGGTCCATTATGTTCTGTCCACATCTGAGAAGCAGCCAGGGAGTGACTAAACAAGTCCAAGAAGTCAGAACACATAGAGTTAATGCAATCTGTCCTTCCTTGTAGAGTCTTGTTTAGGATGTAACTTCTGCAAACATATAACTTAACATTTTCCTCATGGTTGGTAACCACCTATAAACTCTCCGCCATGCGGAGATACCTCAAGCTGGGGTGTGCAAATAATTGTACAACTCTTGGTTTATACTCATTGGGCATTTTTTCCAACAAACAAACAAACTCATCTGTGCTAATTAGCTACTACCTCTTTTTTTTACCATCTTTTGCCTTTTTCCTCATTTTCTTAAGTGCAGATCAGCCGGTGCTCACTCTTTCAACTCTCTCCAGTCACATAGGATATGGTTATGTCACTAGGTCAGCGCTTGCATAATTTGGGTGGAAAGGGACCCTTTAATGAAAATGGTATTTCCCTCACTCCCTCCACACATCTCAGCAGCAAAGCGAGCTACTCTGCCAGCCCAAGCACTCTCTGATCAAGGCCTGTGGCATCAGACTGTCTCCTTAGTAACAATTCAGCTAAACTGCTGGGCTGACCTAGTGGTCCCTTGGAGGTTTTCTCTATCCCAGAGATGGAATAATTTGGGAACTGTAGATTTAAAATATTTGCAGGAACAGCTTGTGCCAGAGCTAAGCTGCTGTGACTGTGTTTACCCTGAAAAATGAAGTAGAAAAGTTAAAAATGAGAGGAAATGTAAGGCAGAACTGTACTGTATTCTGGTCTGAAAAACCAAAATGCAATCAATAAGATTGTTTTTTGCTTGTATAGAATCACATTCAGTTTCTGTAATTGTTCCAAAACCACAAGAGTCTGGAACAGGAAACAAGGGTTCAAAAGGTAGACTTTCAGCTGACATTTTTTCCAGCAAACTGATACTAAATGAAAGGTTAAAGCCTCTAAGGATATACCCCCTTAATCCTTTTACTTTTGATTTCCCCAGCCATTTTAATTTCAAGAAGTTCTGTAAATTGGCAATCCTGTAGAGAAGCCTAGCCATCCTTCCCAATTTGCTGTATTTTTCCAAATGATGAGATTCTCTAAATCACTCACTTTCTCCTCTTGCCACGGGAGACCTGGCTGTCCCAGCAGCCAGCTTTGCACAGATAAATCCCCTTTAGGATGTGGAAGTCCTCAGTTTTCTCTATGACATATCTTTGTTTTTCATTCCAAGACCTGACAGTAGAAACCACCCACCCTGTTTTGCTGAGGCCACTCTGGGGAACTTTGGGATGTGAGTTGTGCCCATAAGGGATCTGTGTAATATTTGATGAGAGACAGAGCTGCTTTTAAAGTGAGCTCCCCTCACTAAACAACACTCCTGGCATCTGTGCTGTGCATACCTGTGTGCAACGATGGCTCATTACTCTTCACTTTCTTTATACAGCTTCAGGCAATTTTGTGTCATCCATGCTGAGACTGACAGTTTCTCCTCTCCATAACCCTCGTTCTGTAGTCAACACATGTTTTGTCTCCTACTTCCACAGCTTTAATGCAATTCAGCAAGTCTTTTCAGAGCTACAACGCATTTTATTCTGTATTTTAGGATCTGTGGCCTGACTTCCAGGGGTGCCCCCAACGGCTATTTTCTGACAAATGAAATTTCTACAGCCTAAAGGCAGCTTTACAGCAGCTACTCAGGCTCTTTTTCTTTTGACATTAATTAATCTGTTGGTGTTGCATGCAGCAAATAAGAGCCTTTCAAAGTTCATATTTTTCACTTTTGAACTATTTGATGATACATCCGTGCCTCAGAGAGACGAGTGAAAAGAACAAGAGGGAGATGTCTTTACAAACTGTGAGGCCTGCTGGTAGATAAGGCCAGATACTGATAGGTGAAAGAAGCAATGGGAGGAACCATAAATTCCACAGGAATTCCATTAATTGACACAGACTGTCACTAACCCAAGGCTGTGCTAAATCCCTGGGCTTAGAGTAAAAGAACAGAGACACAAAGAAAACAAAATGGGGGGTGGAATGTACGTTAGAAGGGGGTCTGTATTAGGTGATTTGGGAAGCCCGAACCTCACGAGTACCTCAGCCAATGGGAAAAGAGAGAGGGAACCTGCGGCAAGAAATGAGGATAAAAAGAAGCTGCATCCTCTAGCAATTTGAGAGACCCCATGGGAAATGCCCATGACCTCTCCCTTTATTCATTAATAAAGTTACAGGACTCCTCTGTCTCCTTTTTGGACATAAACCTCTGGTGTTTGTGGATTAATTTTTCCTGATACAAGGTTTACCCTGCCAACAAATGTGGATGCCTTCTCAAAGGTATCCCACTTGTGTTTTCATCTCAACAGGGTAGATATCATCTCTGCAAAAGGAATAGAAGTTCACTGGTCATGCTTATGTTTAAGCTTTTTAAAGTTTTTACACTACCAAGTAGCGTGAAACTTCTTGTATGTCTTTGTATGGCCCTGGCACTCCCAGACTAAGTTTACATGTGAACAAAAAACAGCTAATGGAAATAACTTTTTAAGTTGCAGCCAATCTGCTTAGCTCTGCAACTGAAAAATACAGAACCCAGGTTCTCATTTGTATGATGCTACGGTTCTCTGAAGTACTGAATGAGATGTTTCAAATGCAAGAAGTTAAGATTTTAAAAGGGTCCAAATTTCTGCAGAAGTTTTCTGTACCATGACAGTAACATTCACAGGTTAGAAATTATTTAAATTGCTGGTTTTAAAAATATCTTTCAGCAGGAGGTCCAAAATGACTTTGTGGTATAAAACAATAAATTGTTTTTAGTCACTTCCTATTATACCAGTTAAGCATATTTAAAAAATCTGTCATGCAGAGAAGAGGAAGTTCTATAGAACTTTTTTTTTCACCTACACAAAAGCAAGAAAAATTTTGTACCTGGTTTGACATACAGTCCAATGCCTGCATAGTTATTGACATCAGAAGAAGATTAGACATTCAGAGGATATATTAAATAAGTAGTTGCGTTAAGAAAACAGATCATGAAGAAGAGCTGTGGTGAATTAACCCTGGCTAAGGGTGAAATACCCACCCAGCTGCTCACTCATTCAAGCTCCTCAAGTGGGCAGGGTGGAAAAGTATGAGGGATGAAGTAAAGATAGAGAGAAACTTACCAATTACTCTCATAGAAAAAACAGACTCAGATTGGTTAAAATTATTTAAATTATTGCCAGTTAAAACAGATTTAAGTAATGAGAAACAAAAACAAATATTAAAGCAACACCTTTCATCCCCTTGTTCCTTTTCCAGGACAAATTTCACTCCCTCACTTCCTCCAGATCAGTATGGGAGAGCTTCATTATAAATGCTGGTTGGGGTATTGTTGTAAGGTTGGTTGAGATAGATTTCTCAGGTTAATTAAACACCTGCCCTGGCCTGTGTGGTGCTGGGTTGCTGTTGCACTAAGGAGGATGTGGCCCAGCATCTGCCTTCATCAGAGGGGACTGAAAATCTCTCACACTCTTAGTAGAGGCTTGTGAAAAATAAACCATTAGAACAGTACCTGATTTTTTAACAAAAAACAAACAAAAAAAAAAAAGCAAAAAAAAAAACCTAACAAAAAACCCAAAAAAAAAACACAAAAAAAAAACCAAAAAAAAAAAAAAAAAAAAACAAACCTAACAAAAAACCCAAAAAACAAACACAAAAAAAAAAAACCAAAAAAAACCCAAAAAACCAACCAACCAACCAACCAAACAAACAAAACACCAAAAGAACACAAACAGGTAAAATTATTTCAGACAGAGCCTGCTTTTCTGCAGATTTTCCTCATTTTAAATTTTATATATCATTGAAAAGTTAAACTTGCTGCAGTTCAGCCTGTACTGTACAGGTGACGTTCACCAGGTGTTCTACAGCATGACCCTGATGGGTCCAGGTGTTTGACTGGAGCACCCAAGCCCAGCACTTGTGCCATGGTCAGAAACTGATGCAGAAGGAGGGAAGACTGAAGCTCAATGAGAGAGCCTGGCTGAGGGGAACACAACAAATGAGTTACTGACAAATGAAAAACTTCTGTTTCCATATTATTTGGCCCCTATTATACCATTTCAATGCTATATATGTCTTTCACTTAAAATTACTAATTGCAAAAATTGAAATTTCTCATCTGTTCTACAATCCATGGTCATGTGTCTAGGATAAACTAATATCATCAATTTTTTGCGCAAATAAAAAATAACACCCTGTACCTCCAGATTAATATACAATAACACTCATTGAGCTATTTATTTTCTATAGAATGACAATTATTTTGCCACAAGTTGACAAGAAACAGAGTGCTAAAAATGAGCCGAGTTTATTTGGTACTTGTGATGGAATGAGCAAATTTATTTATCTAAGAGCCCAAACTCTTTTTGGGATATTAGATAATTTTCTCTGTTAATCAAGTTGTGGGGGTTTTGCTGTTTTGGTTTTTTTTTTCCTTTTTTTTCCTCACCTTTTTGCTTTTTGCAAAGATCCATCCAGATTGATTTATATTTTATTCCTTAAATATGTAACCAAAAAACCACATACAGAATTATGGAATGGGTCAGACTGGAAGGGACCACAGTGGGGTCATCTGGTCCAACTTTCCTGCTCAAGCAGGGTTATTCCAGAGCACATGGCGCTGGATTGTGTCCAGACAGTTCTGGAATATCTCCAGGGAAGGTGACTCAACACCCATTCTGGGCAATCTGTTCAGTGCTTGGTCACTGCACAATGAGGTTCTTCCTCATATTCAGGTGGAACTTCCTGTGGATCAGTTCCTGCCCATTGCCTCTTTTCTTCATAAAAAGGTAAAGGGAAAATCAATGGCTTAGTTTAATTAAGTACTTAATAAAAGAGTGTAATTTGAGAGGTTCCAGAATTTAGTTACACTCACTGATTAATTCTGGATAAATAGAAAAGACAATATTTTTGGAAATGTTGAAAATAATTCAATTAGTAATTTTCAAAGATATTGACATTCCTGAAATAGAGACTTGGCCAAAAAAAAAAAAAAAAAAAAATCTAACTAGGTTCCCAAAATGGCGGATGCCAAGATATCTTCATTTATGTCTAGTTAGCATGCTTAGCCAACATGTGAGATTGAGCAGCAAAAAGGCAGCAGTGGAAGGAGTGACTCTGTATCCCGGCCAACAGTACGCCCAAAGGGTATATTTGTGTTGCAGTACTGATCTAGTGAATATTTAATAGAGTCGAATATGGAATAAAGTCAGAGGAGATACTGAGAATACCACATAAGATTAGAGCACACTCTGGGGAAATGGGTAATGTGGGTTCAAAGTCTTTTAGAAATAAAGAAGATGTGAATATGGATCTCTCAATTCTGAGGTTTTTGTGTTGTCTATTTTGAAATACTTCTTCTGGGCATTTCTGTTACTTGTCCTTTTTTTTTTTTTTTTTGGGGGGGAGGAGGACATAAAATGTAAGAACAGCTTCTGAAAAGTATTTTCTAAATATTTTTGTTCTTGGGCTGAAAACATATTATTCACCTTTTCCTGTAGTGAGAAGTGACATAAAGGACATGCATGGAGACAATGTGGTAATTCGCAACAATATTATTTTGTTGCATATTAAAAAGGTTGGGAAGGACTTTGGTTGTTTTCTATTGAGAAATGTGCTCAAATTTTAATCTAATGCAACAGAAAAAAGTATTTTTGTCTCCCACTAACTGGGAGTATCTGTCCTCATTGTTATCCAGTCCATGTCATTCCTGTAACATAAATACTCTGCTTCCCAATGGATGAAGGTGTATTAAATGATAAGTTTACCAGAAACAGAAGAGCTTATATGGGAAAATATAGAAGTAAAATAAAAAATATGTAAAGTAGGAAAGATACACAAACTTGCATATGAAAAGTAATCAACAAGTTCAGAAGATCAGCTTTATTCAGTTTTATGTCAAATTAGCCTGAACAATGGTAGAAATATAAATTACATCTTTATAACTATGTGTGTGCATATATATATATAAAAATATAGATAACAATAGAGAAATATAAATGGACAAAAATATATTTTTATATGTGTTTTGGATTTTGCTTTATTGTCTCAGCTCTTAGTCTTGTAAGTTAGAAATCCATTTCCCACAAGACAGGATTCCTTATTAAGAAATAGTTATTTTTTCCAAAGTTAAATGGATGTTGTTCTGAGCTCTATGACTCTCACACTCTTTTCTGTTTCTTCTGTACTATTACTCTTGAAATCATGGGTTGCATTGATTCATTTTTCACAGCTTAAACTTGTTAGCTTTGAAGCAAAACACAAATGAGGTGGAATAAAATAAAATATTTTTTAATAGAATAAAATAAACACCCAGAGTGTGCAAGATTTGAAATCTTGTCTGTGCTTTTATATGTTTGTCTATACCATGACATAAAGATATTTTGATTGAGAAACATTAGCTGGTGGCTGAGACTACCCAGTTGTTCAAATTCAAAGGCTTTTGAACTTATTGGCCACTATTGCTAGTTATCTGTTTATTTATCTAAAATAGCTAAGTACTTTATAAGTTATAAAATTATGTAATAGCAAATTTGTTTCAATTTGCAACATTTTATTGCTGACAGTCGAGCAACAGATACCTCTTATAACCACCATAAGGAAGTTTGAGTATCTTTCTCAAATGTTGTTGAAATAAATGTAGGAGTAAGTGATAGACATTCAATGAAATTTAACTAAGATCTTGCATGCTAAAACAGCATCAGTTGACTGTCACTATTCCTATTTCTATATGAGTGTCTCAAAGAAACTGGCCAGAATGTGAGATAATAATAATAATAATAATAATAATAATAATAATAACAACAACTTTGAGATCTGTAAATTATATGGATCATTTTAAAGTAAATTCATTGTTGAATTGGTTCTCAAAGCTGAGATGAGAGACATGAATTGGTTTCTTTGAAGACTTATTCTTCAAAAGTCAACAAATTTATGTAATGAAGATGTAATCAGGGCAGTAACGTTCTTGCCTTCTTTTAAGTGGAAGCCTGGGTATTAAATAGTGTTTAATTTATGAAGTAAAATAGTTAAATCATCTAGGAAAAAAATAATATTTTGGGGGCAGTTTTTCAGTGGAAAAATATCTCTTTAAGTTATTTCAGAAATATGCTTCCATATTCAAACTATTTAGAAAAAAAAAACCAAAACCCTCACACCTATTTCATATTCAGTATAAATCCTCCCTTGGAGGTCTGCAGTGAGCTCACAATTACAATTGTAAATTTCCAAATTGGAAGTTTTACATGCTAACATATACTTTGTATCTACAGAGAGAGCCCTGGAAGTCAAGATTTAATTGTTTTATACCTTAAGAGGAATGGGATGAAAATACCAAATAGCAACCACAACTGAACACCCTTTATTAGGAAAGCTCAGGACCAGAGAACACAAACAAACAAACAAACCAACCTATATAAATGTAACCAGCTCCTAAAATCGTACTTTGTTTTAAAATGTAAATGAAATGTGTTTCGTTTCACTGTTCAATACTGCTGCGTAGATTTGCATATTATCTCCTTCTCCCTTTTCAGTATCCTCGACCAACAGCTGTGACTTGTCAAAACTTGCCAGCACAAGGGAAAAAGAAAATGAAGGGGCATATTGGAAACTGTGTCAGCTTATCTATTGCTTTCAGTAAAATGTAATTGCTGAAGATGCCATTAAGAGTTGCCTGAAAAAACGTGTTAAGGCTGCTTAAATTGTCCTTTTTTGCTTCTCTCTGTTTAATAGCAGCGGTGTGATACCTGGGAAGGGCAGAAGGAAGAGAACAGAACACACGCGCGCCTCTCACAAGCTTCCTCCCTGTGAGGATGGGCCACTGAAGCTGCTATTTTTGTCCTTCATCACAGGTGTTTTGTGACACCCTTTATGTTCCTTCCTGCACTCTGAACTTCTCCACTCCTGGCCGATGCTCACTTTCGCTCTTGAGGCAGCTTGTGCAACAAAGAGCTCGAGGTTCCCGTGTCACCATGCAGGGAGGTGAGAGGAGCTGTGTGGGCAAGGAAACCTCTCTGAAGTGACCCTCGGAGCAATGTCCTTTGTGCCAGTGTGAGGGGTTGGAGCTGGGTCATGGCTACTGAGAGTGCACCATTAAAAGAGGCCACTTTTGGCTGGAGAAAAGTGTTTAAGAAGAGGGGTTGAATTCCAAACCTCAGCTTCACAACAAAGCTGTAGTTATTTGGCATTGATCTGGCTGTTAGGTGAGGAGGGTGGTCACAGAGCAATGCAACATCTGCTGCCCTCAGGGCTTTGCCCATTGGGATTGGTGAGATCCATGCTGAGAGTCAGGGGGTTCAGTACTCATGTGGGCTATGGAGGACCTTGGCTTCTCACAGAGTCCTTGTCTGGCCCCAAAACGGAGTGAGGGAAGGGAAGGGAGGAAAGTTCAGGGAAGTTCAGGGAAAGGGAGGCAAGTTCAGGGAATGGGACAGAAATTCAGGGAAGGGAAGTTCAGGGAAGAGGGAAGTTCAGGGAAGTTCAGGGAAGTTCAGGGAAGTTCAGGGAAGGGAAGGGAAGGGAAGGGAAGGGAAGGCATATGAGCAGTTAGGAATGAAGTCTCTGGGCTGCTGTAGGGTGATTTATAGAATGTGAGGTTATCACATTGCAGTCCAGAAACTGACTAACCTCCACTAAATTATCTATGCTTTTCTGACAAGTAGATCAAGATTTTTTGTGTTTCCTGGCTGGCCTCATTAAGTTGCTATAATTATAGTTTTATTGATAAAGTGCCTGCCCTTGGTGAGACCCGGGGGATGCTGCACAATTAAAATAACAGATTATGTGAGTGCAAGATAATGTACTAACAGTTAGAACAAAACTTGTCTTACAGGAAAAAAGAGGTAGTAGTTGGGATTCTTCCCTAATACTAGAACTGAAGAGGGAATACTTTCTGGAAGTGAAAAACTCATGCATTCAAATGAGATTTTTTAAAAAACTAGCCTATTTCTCATTGAAACAGCCCAAAATTAGATGTCAAACAACCTAAGTACTGATGCCTGTCTCTTCTGTCTGTCTCCATGGTTTTGAGACAAACCCATACACCTGAATTTCTAAATTCTAACTAACTTTGAGCTAACTTCTGTCTCTTGAGTTTCCTAAAACTAGGCTAATCAAGATGTGAAAGTCATTTAAAAAATCTGAGATTCCAGTTAGGTTCTTGCTGAAATAGGTATGTAGGCATACAGTGCAATGATAGAGATCCATGGAGCAATTTAGGCACACAATTGCTAAACTGACAATGAGAATCGGGAGATTGAAGAGGGTTGATAGCAAGCTTTCACCAAGAGGACCCAGGAATCATGATAGTCATAAAAAGTGTAAGATGAAGGTGCCAAGGTTGTCAGGAGTTCATAAAGATGGGTTAAGTGTGTGTGTTCCCCACACAGAGGGATGAGATGAGGCTCCTCTTTCATCATTCATACCAACCCAAAAGAAATCAGTAGCTCAACAGCAGGAGAAATTCCAAGTACATCTGTCCTTGATGTGAGCTCATCTTCCTCTAGAAAACCACATCCAGGTTTGCCTTTCAGACTACAGACCTTTGTCCCTTACTTAAAAGTACCGTCGAAATCTTGTTCCCATCCTCCAAATTACTTCTGTACTATTTAGCCAGTTATTATCTAATTAAACAACACTAGTTATTTTCCCTCTTAACTGAATGGCCTAACCAACATACTGTAAATTCAGGATTCACTGCAGGTGCCTTCCTTTATCACCTCCAGATCCTGCCTTTTTGGATATATAGGTAGTATCTTTATTGGATAGTAAGACAGGAGGAGCACTTCAAGCCAGCTGGCAAGGTGTCAGGAAAAGGTAGCAATGGGCTCAGGAAGGGCCTACAAATGAAATTTTATATGTGTCTTTATGATGTCATGCAAAGAAGAGGTATCTCTCCTTCAGAGCAAGTTAAACAAATTAGACATAGTAATTAATGCAATAAATGGATCTTCCTTAGAGATGAGGGGTGGAGGGGTCTGTTTCTGTTTTCCTGTCTCTAAGCAATCTGAAGTAGAAGATAAGTGCTGAACCAGCATCCTGGCAAGATAAAGACACTTGGTAGCATCTTTCCTGTGCCTGAATTTGTTAAGCAAAGTTTCCCTAGAACATGAATGCTGTGTGTTTAGGATCCCATTCACCCTCCACAAAGTGAATGTGGGCTCAATAGCTGGAAGGTTACAGCAGCCTAAAAAAATGGTATTTGGGTAGCCCAGACATGACGGCAGAAGGAAGCTCTCATTCATTTTGATGTTGATTGGGTTCATGTAATTATATTGCATATTTTTGCTTCTGTGAGATTACTTGCTCTGTATAAAATAAATATTTATTTAGCACTTTCACCTTGCAGGCAATGTTATCATTCTTCTTTTAATTACTATTCAGCTTTTAATAATGATGGGTAGCACTCAGTATGCTGCTTCTGTATTGACAGCACTTTGCAAATGTGAAAGGTGGTTATATGTAACTGATTTTCTATATTAAAACAAGAGGAACTGGGGAAAATAAAACCACCTGGCAACTGTTTTTTCTCTGTAATGTCTGAAGATTAAAATAATGTTTATATAAATTATATTAATACAAAATCCCTTCCTATAAATTTGTCTGAAAGCAGGTAAGTGAATCCTTTGTTTACACTGGAAGTCAAAATTAGATCCACAGCAAATTCGCCTTAATATCAGCATACACAGCCTTTCAAAACTGCCGTCAGTGTCTAAACTACCTTTACAGTTTGTACAAATCTCACCAACTCAGACAGCAGGATCTCAATTCACCCAGCCATGTGCAAATGCTTGGTAAATGATTAAAGACCGAATGGTGAGAATTTCTGCTGGTTTCCTCAGTACCCTTGGGTGGATCCCACCCAGCTCCGTGGGCTGTGTGTGTGTAAGTATGGGTCGGTGGTCAGTTCCCCTTGTGTTATAGGGTTTCATTCTGCTCCCAGAATGTCTTCCAGATCAGGAGGCTGTGTACCTGGAGAAAAACTGTTTTTACTATTAAAGGCTGAGGCAAAGGTAGAATGAAAAATCTCAGCCTTTGCATATTCCTTTGTCACTATATTTTCCCCATACCAAATAAGATAGAGATTCCTCTTAACCCTCCTTCTCTTGCTAAAAGAAAACAATATTTCTATAAAGATATGGAAAAACCCCAATAGTGACGCAAGCATCGCAATATCTCAGGAGGTTGGAGAATATTAGGTAATTGTTCTTACACCTTTTTCTTGGTTTCATTAAGATATTATTTAATAACTGTGGATTTAATCAGCAGCCAACATCAGTGAGTCATTTGCACCGGTTCTGTGTCTTGCTAGTAGATTTTCACACAATCACACATATACTGAGACAACACAACCAGAAGTCCTCTGAATCTTTCATGTGTTGTCATTAAACTGATGTCACAACAAATTCAGTTCCACACATGTGTGGTGCAACTGTATTCCTAACATTTTATGAACAATAGACTCTCTTAAAACAAGCCATGCACACTGATGCCAGGTTGCCAACTGATCCTGCATCTGTTTCCTATGAAATGAAAGGGCAGGAAGAGGTAAAATTCACGTCTTGCACAGTATTTTTTATTATTCCTCAGATTTTCAAAATCTCTATTGCTTCAGCCATCATTAGATGTCACAGACAAACTCGGGAGTAAAGCAACTTGATTTTCCTACATAAAATTTGTTAATTTCACAATAAACACATCTGTGCACCAAGGAAATCTCATCCGACTGGCATAAGACTTTGTTCCCTTCTTATTTCCTTTTTTTAAGTGAAGGGAAATCGGTCTTTTTTGCTTTGTTGTTTTTTGGGGATTTCTTGGGGTGTATTTTTTAACAAGCCATAGTGTTTTACATCATCTTTATTCCACAACTAAGATCAGAGTCCTGTTGTAGTAGCCCAGGCTCCCCTTGTACAAGGCAATGAAAGAACAACAAAGAGAGAATAGTCCTTATCCCAAAATAGTATTCCTTACTGTGTCAATGTGCTTCCCAAACGTGCAGGCTCAGCCAGCCAGAGATCTGCATGAATTTATCTGGGAGGTATGGTTGCATTTATGGTTTTGTAAGAGAATAGCAATCTGATTCCCTAAATTAGAGAAGTATTTTGTGGGGAATTCGGCTTCCACAAGCCCACAGGTCCAGAATGTCAGAATCAAGACTGGGAAAGCACTCAGATTCTTACTGTAGCAGATAACCAGAGTGAATGCAGCTCCAGCTGACCCATGGATGCTCACAGTCGCACAGACTGAACCACATCAAAAACTTCCTTGGCAATATTGACCAGGCTTCCATGCACTGCTAAGAGGAAAAACAGCCATTAATTCTATGAAATGTAGACACCTGTACTGTAGACCATTACATTTAGCCAGGAAGTTCTTTGTCCTTATACCTGGGTTGTATTCAGAGCTTATGCTTTGTGCATTCAATTACAGCTTACATACATCTAATAAAGCCGTTTTCATTACTGCAAATCATCTACAAATACCTGCAACAGCAACTTAGCACACTGTCATGAAGTAATTGCTGTTTTCTAGCCTCTGCTATCACGTCTCTAACAAAACAGCAAATATTCACTGACTTGAACAAAGTTCCCAGGATCAAACCTTCATTAGAAGGAGGGGTGACAAGAAGAAAATACATTACTCAGATATTATCAGCTTTCATTAAGTTTTTAAGCATAATCTGGGATTGGATCATTATTGTGGAGTGTTTTTCTGTTGGCCAATATTTAAGTTAAGAACGTGTAAGAACTTTGGTTAATTTTTTTTTTTTTTCAGTGTGTCTGTAGTAAAATAATAACTGAATAATAGCAAGATTTAAATGCTGTCCAAAAATACATAGGAGGAAACAGCAAAAATCTCAAAACACATATTGTAACTGGAAATGAGAACACTGGAAAAATAAGAATTTAAGGCTAACCTACTGGAATTGTATAAGGGGTTTTTTACAATCAGTACTGCTAACCCTGGCAGAAAGAAAGGAAGTTTTCAAACCAAGACTTGGAAAAGCAAAGGATAGACCTCAGCCATTTTTCTAAAATGTTTTATATCTTAAAAGTTAAGTTCAAGTTATATGTCTGCTATGTAAATATTTTTAACTTACATGCATATGGGGAACCATGGCTGCTATGCCCTTACAAGAAAAATACCACCAGAACAGTGTCAGGACAGATCTTGATTTGTTTTACTATTTCTTTCTTTTTATTTGTAGTTTCAAATGTAAATATGTATTCTCCTATTTAGTTTTTCTTCTGCTATTTTTCATAAAGTATCTTTAAGAAGATTGGAAAGGTCTTAACTAATGCTCTTCTGAAAAATATATTATCACATTATCATATTCTGCTTGGTGTTAAGGTAAACCAGAAAAGAATAATCTGTTCTCAACATTTTGTTCATCATCATTCAGCATCTGTTGGGCAGGAGAGAAAACTCTCATGAGTTACAGAAAGAAATTCCCTGAGTTTTTGGACCAGGAAGCCATGGCCCCCATGGCCCCATCTATTCCCCATGGCCTTCAGATGCACATCTCACTCTGAAGAAGTGTTAAATGCATGAACAGCACGATTTTCCTTTTAGGCAGAATGCCTGGAAAGCAGAATTGTCATTAACATGAAATTGCTTCAGCCAGCACTTAAGCTCAATAGGATAATATTTAAAACATTAACCACAGGCTTCCAGCTGAGCTCTTCAACCTTTCTTTTCTGTCACATTACACAATACAACTGCTTTATGCTGACTATCTGCCCTTTCTTCCTCTTTTTTAGGCTTATCTCAATAGGTACTGTCTCAAGTCACTGAAAGGAAGAAAGAGGAGCTGAATATATCTGACAGCTATTTCTATCAGATAAACTAAAGTTCAAATGACTGGA
Organism: Pardalotus punctatus; assembly: GCA_013400915.1. NCBI lineage: Eukaryota > Metazoa > Chordata > Aves > Passeriformes > Pardalotidae > Pardalotus > Pardalotus punctatus. The sequence continues at coordinate 1,359,494 of VZTX01001176.1, read as the reverse complement.
ACTCTTTTGCCTTTCAAAGGCCTTCAGTCCCCTGATGTTTTCTCATGCAATATAGACCTTTCTGAAAACGGGGGGTTGCTGTCACTGTCTTTGTGCAGTGATGTGGGACCAATCCACCTTTGATTTGCCAATTTTATTGAAGGATAAACACTTCTGCTGTGGGCAAGGGGAGCATGGCATCACTCAGAGGAAGGTATAATGTTATTGAGTGCTTTTCCATCTGCCCATCAAAATAACTTTTAATGTTATTTACTGATATCAATCTCTAGTCCTGTTTAGGCCAGATTCTTCTCTGTTCTTACAGTGCCAAATGGGCACACAAAATGTTTCCTATTTGATGGGGTTCACCTCAATGATCCTTCAGATTAAGGTGAGTATATTGATTTGAGCTGATTTGGGATAAAAATTACCCTTCAATGGAAACATTTTCTAGCCTATTCAGCCAAAAAGAAAGCACACAGAACAATGGGGTATTTTCGACATCAATTGGCTTGGCTGTGGCAGACAGGGAAGGGCTTTGAAGTGACCTCCAGGAGGTCCATCATGTTTCAGAACAAGAGATGCTTCCTGGGTATGTTCAATCCTCTCCCTTTCACTGGAGATGAAGTTTTCTGTGCACATCTACACTGAGCAGCAGGATATTTTAGCCCCAGCTTCACTGTAACTGCTCTTTAACAAGGAGTGGGCCTGAGTCTCTTGATGTTGAAGTCCATTAAAGTAGAGCTCTGCCCTGTTAAACATTAATTGTACTTTGAATCTGAAGCAAACCCCAAGAAGAAAAGTTATAGTTTTGTCAAATTACTCTGGCTACTAAAGTGGTTATAAACTTTATTATTGTGATTATGACCTATTAAAGTCATATTAACTTTTTAATGTGCCAGGGGTTGCCACTGTAATATCTGATAGACTAAACTGAGGGCTTATTTCCTGCTCTTTATGTTTCAGAAACAGACTTTTACAAACCAAATTATATCTGTTCTGTCATTAGTAATTTCCATAACGGAATCTTGATTGGTATTTCCAGTAGGCAAGGCTATACTCCTAATTTAACAGCATCTCTACCTGCCCTGTAAGATCTTATCTTCTTTTTTCCTTCCTTTTTTTCTTTTTGTTTGTAGTTGCAGATGTTGAGTGTCAGTTTGGGGTATGATGAAGACTGCTGAACAAGCTGCCTTACTGGGTAAAGGGTCAAAGCTTTTAAGAGATAAAAGCTTAAATCCTGTCATAGGACAAGTTCAGAGTCAGAAAACTCTGCAATGGATTCATACATTTGTTTCATGGCCCAGTGACTATGTATTCAGGAGCAAATCTGCACATCATTGGGAGAACTCTTTGAAAAGCTTACAAATATTATGAAGAGGCATTTAAATCTACTCACAGCAGCTTCATCCACGGTGAACAGGTACAGAAGGTCCCTTATACAAAAAGCAAATTAACAGTAAAACCCTCTCTTTCTTCCACAGACACAAGAAAAACATGTCACTGCTTCTTTCTTTAGATTCATGACTGGATTTTCTAACAGAGGAAGCCTCAAATACATCTGCTGGCCAGGTATTTACCTGTTCTTTGCTCCAGAAGCTCCACATGGCTTGGCTATGTGTGCTCACAGCCCAGAACACCATCTGCATCCTGGGCTGCAGCAGAAGATCTGCGCCCAGAAGGTGGAAGGAGGAGATTCTCTCCCTCTACTCTGCCCTTGTGAGATCCCACCTGGAGTGCTGTGTCCAGTTCTGGACACAGTTCTCCAACACAAGAAAGGCATCAACCTGTTGGAACAAACCCAGATGAGGCCACAAAGTTGGTCAGAGGGCTGGAGTACCTCCTATCATGGAGACAGGATGGGAGAGATTGGTCAGCATGGAGAAGAAAATGCTCTGGGAGTTCTTAGAACCGCTTCCAGTACCTAAAGGGGCTACAAGAGAGCTGCAGAGGGACTTTTTACAAGGGCATGGAGTGACAGGATGAGGGAAAATGGCTTTAAAATGAAGCAGATTTAGATTAGATATTGGGAAGAAATTCTTTACTGTGAGAGTGGTGAGACTGGCACAGGTTGCCCAGAGAAGCTGTGGCTGCCCCATCCCTGGAAGAGTTCATCGCCAGGCTGGATGGATTCTTGAGCAACCTGAGATAGCAGAAGGTGTCCCTGTCGACCACAAACAGGATGGAACTGGATGATCTTCAATTTCCCTTCTAACTGAGCCATTTTATGATTCTACTAGGAGACACATGATTATTTTGAACATATTAGTCTTATATTTAATGTTTAAAATGTTTTTTAATGTTTGAAGGTTATCTGGACAGACCTGTACAGAAATATAAGTGTTTAAGCACCATACTTCACTGAATCACAACCGTTGGGAGAAATACGTATCTATTTTGCAATACAAATTTTTAATCATAAATTATCCATTTGATAAGCAAAATTGTTCACAGAAAATGGTAATTTTAAAAGTTCGCCCTACTAAGGACAATTTTAGAATGGTTGAAATGTAAGGTTTTTTAAAAAATGAGGTTCTAGTTTTCAGTTTGATTTTTTTTAACTTTATTTTGCTAGTAGAAAAAAGTTACACATGAAATGAAACTGTGAACAGATAAATGTTTAAGTATATGATTACCTCAATTCAAAGCTTCTGCTTTTTATATTTTAGACAGAAATATGTGTGGGTTTTTGCCTTAGCATGTGTACTTCAACCAAACATTTTTTGTAGTTTACAAAGTTACTTCCAGTCCTTTTTATACACCTTCAAGACATAAAAAAATATTGCTGTTCCCTTTTTACAAGCATGGATTTGACTGATTTTGTTAGTAGAGACAAAGTTAATTTCCACTTACAGTAAATGAAGAAATGTTGAGAAATGTTGAGAAAAAAGAAATGTTGAGCATCTTGAAAGCTGAGTTGTTTTTCATCAAGGAACTTTATTATTTGCAGACTTCTGCAATGTCATGGAGTAGCAGTCATATTTTAAAATCTATCTATTATCTATATAGTAGCACTTTTGTTGTTGTTGTTGTTCTGAAAGACATGAGCAGGAAATGCATCAATTTTTAACTTGGTCAAGTTTATCAGTGCCTTATTCTGAGGAATGAGTTTGGCTCCACAGGTGAAGAAAGGAGTTTTTTTAACAGCTTTTGATCAAGACAAAAGAGATACAGGTTTAAGGCCTCCATTACCTCCTTCAATTAAAGCTGAAAAAAAAATTATGAAATTTATATATTTTTTGTAAGACCTACATCCCATAATTCATTGATTAAATATAATTTATGGGGAGTGTAGTCATTATTTTGGACCTTCTATTCTTATTTTTAAATGGAAGTAAAATAAGGTGGTTGAAACCAAAATAAAATATCTGATTTATGATCCCTGTCAGACACAGCATCTGAAGAGGTCACCTTTCAAGGTGTCTGCCAACTGTGCTTGCCACACTAAAGAAGTATGTGTAGAGACCAGGTGTAGGGATTAAAGTTTGCAAAATGGGAAAAAAACTGAAGTGTTCTGACCTTTGTTCGTTTTTTTTTTTTTGTGTGTGTGTGGAAAGGGCAACCAAAAGTGAAGAGATTTCATTTAATTGCCTTTCATTTCATTCAATTTCCTTTCATTTCATTCTTCTTCATCTGCCCCTTCATCATTTAATTTGCCTTCTTAAAGGAAATTCATGGATTCTATTAATAAAGAGATTGATCTACATAGATAAATGCAAATTGTGCATTCTGGAAAATTGCAGCATTCCTCTTTTGTTCAGCTACATGGGTTGCTGTTAGAGTTCATTGTCCCATACCAGATCCTGCTACAGAATTACAAAAATATATTAAACACATCAAAATAAACTATTGGGTTTTCATTTTTTACATGGCTTATTTTGGTGATCTTGGAGGTCCTTTCCACCCTCAATAACTTTATGATTCTATGATCTCTTTCTCCAAAATTTATTCTTGTTTGCTGCCTTGAAAATTTTGGAGGACGTTGCTATTTCCCACTGCTAAAGCGTACCACTGGCTGGTTCAGAACCAAATCCCTGATGGAAAATAGGGTGGATAATTTCTACGGCCATTTTGAGCAGACTGGACTGCAGTTGAACCTTGCACAAGGGAGCATGGAGAACAAGACAAGAAACAGTAGATATTAGCAGAGACATGCCAAAATTAGTCTGTAAAAATACAGCTTAATGCAATAGCAGGGGCCTTCCAGATAACACAGAGGATTGTTAAACTAATCTTTCTCTCATTAGTTCATTCTCTGTGGTTTGACACTTACAACTTAAGACCCCACAAGTTAAACAGGCTGAAGCAACGATGGAGTCCTGCCATGTACAGTTATTTCCCTCTGCATGGAGCAATTAGGAAACACTAATGAGCATCCCATGAGGATCCCCTGAAGAGCCTCACTGCTGAATGTCATATGAACAGCAACAAAGAACAGTGGGAAACAATGCTTTGAAAAGTTTATAAACTTGATCGTGGCTTGCTGCTAGTTTAACCTATAACTGCAGTGCAGTGAGCCCTGCCAGCTCCTGATTTCCCTGAAGTAGCAAGACCCAGTATAAATCTGGATAAAAAAGAAAGTTTGGATGAACTATTAAGCCTCATCCTGCTAGTGGGAGTAACAAAAAAGCAGAGAGAAATTAAATCAGGGATTTGGTCAGTAATCAATTCAGTTTTATATACATTAGTTAAATTAAGGCTGGACCCTAAGAGGTATGAAAAAGTGAATGTGATGGACAGTTGGTTGAAGTTAGGCCAGTGTGGCATTGGTGGGCAATGGAAGAAAAGGAACAATGCAAGCTGATTACAGAGCCTGGCTTTAGATTTCTAGCTGAAGTCCTAAGGAAGGAAACCTCTCAGGGGTTGATTCAGAGCTTGGTTTTCTACACTGGCTGTACTGAAAGCTTAGCATCCAAACTTAGATACAAAAACTATCTGCAAAATTAAGAATACCCACTTCCTTCATGCTACTCTGTCTCAGTTATTGGAATAATTAGCTATTAAAATAACCATGAAGCTTTTTGTTCTGTCACATCACAGTCATTGTGCTGGGTCTGGCTGAGCTGGAGTTCATTTCCCCATGGCCCCACAGTGCTGTGCTGCGTATTGGTCACTGCAAAGGTGTTGGTGACACCCCAGGGGTTTCACTTCTGCTGAGCAGAGCTGGCACAGCACCAGGGCTGTCTCCAACATTCTCCCATCAGTAGGGTGGGGCAAGATCCTGGAAGGGGACACAATCAGGCCAGCTGATGCAAATTAACCTAAGGGATAGTCCATACCATAGGATGTCAGCTCAGATACAAAAACTAAGGAAAGGAGGAGGAAAGGGGGACAATCATTATTTACAGAGTTCAGCTTCCAGAGCAACCCCTGCATGTGCTGAGGCCCTGCTTCCCAAGAAATGGCTGAACATCACTCGCTGATGGGAAGTAGAGAGTAAACTTTGGGGTTTTTTCTCTTTGCTTGTGTGCATGCAAACTTTGCTTTAGTAAACTACTTGTCAGCCTGCGAGAGACTGAAATGTTAGTGGTTAATGACTCAAAATGATTGCATATTTGTGGAGGCAGCTATGCTGAGGGGGACATGAGGGGGACATGAGGGGGACATGAGGGGGACATGAGTTTTTGGCCAGCTGGTGATAAAGCCTCTGGTCCACATAAGCCAGAGTGGGAGAACCCCAGCACTGGAGGCTATAATCTGGGCTTTGAGCAAGATAAGAGGCAGATCCAGGCAGGTGGGATAATGTTTTTCATCATACCAATTGTGCTCCCTTACACACCCCCTGCTCCCCAGGAAGGCCACATTCAGATAGGACATTCACATTCACACATAGGTCTGAGGCTGTTCATCCCTTCTGATGGGGCGTAACTGACTCTACCATGCTGACATTAGAGACAGCTGTCATGCCCTAGAATGGGTCAAAAACCATCAAAGAGCCCCAAAGTGCCCCAAGACCCATTTCTGAGGACTTCCACCAGAGGGCTAAAAGCTATCCCTGCCACCAGGAGGGTACATGGCCAATCCCACCGAGCTTGAACATATATTAAGAGATTTTACTGTGTCTCGTGGGCTTTGCCATCCCCAGTGGATCAATACTGTGACCATCACTTCTCAACAATCCAGCCACATCATGGGATCCATGCATAGTTATATCTCTCTACTCTTATCCTTTCTTTCTCTTTCTTTCTTTTCCCTAAAAGATTTTCTTAAGCAATATTTCTATGCTTTTATATTGCTATATTACTATAGGTAATAATAGTAATAATAGTAATAATAATAATATTAATAACAAAAATGGCTACATACTTGCTTTCCATTGCAATGAAATTGTACTAAAATAAACCCTACATATATATATATACACATATACATACACATACACACACACATACATATATACACACACACACAAATATATTTACAAACACCAATCATTCAGTGCTGTTTCACTCTAATCCACCCTATGGAGTCTATTAACAAGAACCTGGGTTACCCATGCTTCAAGGGTGGATCATAACACAACCTGTGAGTTGTTTCCATTCTTATTTTCTCTCCCCTGATCAGCTGGGGAGAGGAAGGATAGAATGGCTTGGTGGGCACCTGTCATCCAGCCAAGGACAACCCACCACAATCAGAACCATCGAATAGTTTGTGTTGGAAAGGATCTTAAAGATCACCTGGTTCCAAATGCCCCACCCTGGGCAGGGACACCTTGAACTAGACCAGGCTGCTCCAAGCCCCATCCAACTTGGCCTTGAACACTTCCAGAGGTGGAGCAGTCACAGCTTCTCCGGGCAACCTGTTTCAGTGTCTCACCACTTTTATAGCAATGAATTTCTTTCCAATACCTAATCTAAACCTACTTTCCTTCAGCTCAAGGTCATTCGCCCTTGTCCTACCACTACAAGCCCTTTTCCAGCCTTCTTGGAGGTCCCCATTAGGTTCTGGAAGGTGCTTTAAGGCCTCCCGGGAGCACTCACTTCTCCAACTCCAACCCTCTCAGACTGTCTCTATGGTGGTGGCTTCCTCTGGACTCATTCTAACCTGTCAACTCCTTAGCTCAACATCTATATGTGCAGTTACATCCCCCACGTCTTTTTTTTTCAGTCAATGGACTCTATGATTGAAAGAAACTTGCAGTTCTGCAAGGCAGATTTCTTTGAGGCACTATATGTGCAAAGATACAAAATACGATTTGCATCTCCATTCATAAATCTAGATATTTATGTTGAATACCTCTTTCTCACCACAAAAAACTAAAGCATGATTAGCATAGAGATAATGTGTAGTGCAATGCAATTTTAAGACAAATTTTACTCACTATCATTTTTAAAAAGCTAACATTGCTTTAGTTAAAGAATATATTAAATGATAAGCAATAGTTTGTGACTGTGATTGTGCAGCAAAAAAGAGCTGCAAAACCTAATAAATTCTTTCCAAGTACCTTGGAAATATCAAGAAGCCAGAGATAGTCAGTATTTGTAATGAAGGAAACATATCAAATCAACTTTTTTTCCTTTATTAAATTGTTTGTAGGTTGAGCAGAAGCTGGTAATGTCATATTTTTACTTTGGTAAGACTTCTGACACAGGCTTAGTGGTTATTTTCCCAAATAAGCCTGAGAAATCTGGACTAGATGAAACTGCCACAGAGTAGGTAGAAAGACAATTTGGAAGCTGTAATCAGGGATTATTTGTCAGTGGTTCATAGCCAAAACAGAGGGAAGTGTTGGGCAGGATCCAACAGGCGCCTGCCTTCATTTTGGAGCTCTTCAATACTTTTGCTAATGATCCAGATGATGGAATGTAAAGTGTACTTATTAAATCCGCAGGTGACAACAAGCTTCAAGAAGTTCAAGGACAAGACTGGAATTCAAAATTATGCTGAGACACAGGAGAGTCAGTTGGAAAAACTGTGCTGAAATTCATTAGGGACTCATGCAAAATATAACACTTCACAGACATAATCAGCTGTAAAAATCTGGAATGGGGAGCAGCTGTTTGAGCAGCCGTTACACAGAGAAGTGTTTAGAAGTTATAGTGGGTCATAAGTGAACAGTCATCCTCCTCCAACCTGCTCCCTCCATCATGACTGTAAAACTACTAGCATAACCTTCAGTCCCATATGCAGTTATCCCTTCAATTTTTCCAGCACTGGGGAGGCCCATTTCTAGAACAACACATCAAAGAGAACTATGAACAAAAGCCAGAGGACAGGAGCGAGAGTGATCACATATCTGAAAAGAATGATATTTTAGGAAAGACTGAAAAAATAAAAAATCCAACCATTCTGCCAAAAGAGGAAAAGACTGGAAGCATACTGGTAACAGCCTTCATGTATGAAATGTGCTGATGAAAACAGAAAAGAAATATCCATGTAGGACATGTTAAGAAATACCAATCTCTATTTTATAAAGATTAAGTTTAGGTTTCAGGACAAAACTTCCAGAAGCAGTGGAATGGGTTTCATGGAGTCATGGGAATATTGGTTTGAAAGGATTTCTGCAGGCCATTCAGTCTAACTTTCAGTTCAGTGATGGACTGTTGCCACCGTTAACTTTCCTGGAGGAGGTGTGGAGTCTTTATAACATAAGGAGTCTTAGAAGAGAAAGAAGCCACAAAGATGCACTTAGCCAAGAAATAGACATCTCCATATTTCAGTATTTCTGCAATGACTGTTGTGTCTGTCAGCTGCTCCAGTTAACTGGAAGGGGAAATGTTCAGTTTCCCAAAATGTGTGAATTCTGAATATTTACTTTTAAAGGAGCCTTCTTTAAGAAGCTGCTGCTTTTCTTTATTTGGAAGTCTTCATAACTTAGCACCTTCAGCAGGTCATGGAATCTCCTTACTACTTGGCCATTTCAGGTGTTTGGTAAGATCAGGCATAATTTTCTTGTTTGAGTAAAGTCCAGCTCTTCACTATCAGAAAGCACAAAAGTTGTGCAAGTAAAAGTGGCTTTAGCAACTACCAGAACCTATTGCTACAAACCATTTTGTTAGACCCCACTCCTGTTAAATCATCTCTATACATGGCCATTGTCCGATCAAAAAATCATTCTTATGAAAGGAGATCACACCTGGATGTTTTGGTCAGAATGAAAAAGAAGTGAATACTCAATGGTTTATCCTGTAACTGTTTTTACATTCATTCGCATTGTTGGAGGAGTAAATTAAGTCTCCAGGGGGTCCTAATCACTAAGGCTATAGACTTATGCTGCCACTTGTGCTCTGCTGGGTTTCATGAATCTCAAATTATTTTGCTATCTAGTAAATTACTATCCTCAGGAGGGAGTAAAAAATGAGAAATATGCACAAATTTCTTCATTCTCACTCTCTATTCTATATCTAGAGAGTTAAAGTAGCTTATTCAGAAAATGAGAGAAGTAGGAATGAAACTGCACAGGTAGAGTTGAATATCAACCTGCACTCTCCCACCTCATAAGAGAGTCATTACATTAAAAAAAAAAAGCTCAAGGCAGCGAGAAGAAATTAATGGCATTCCAAACTTTTGCCTTGTGAGACGTTCTGTGAGAATCTTTAATATACCACACTTTTCTAGGAAGGATACTGATTAAGCAGAATGACCTGGGTAGAAAATAGCACAGTCCTACCAGCACAGAAGTACACTGTGAAGGTGAAGAGGAACTTGGAGCAGCTAGAGAAATTTTGGGTAAATGAGTGAACAGAGTTCCTGTGGCATTTAGATGCCTCCAGATCTAGAGTAAAACCTCTGAAGGTAAAGTTCAACTTCACTTTGTGTGAAGAATTACTGTCTCTTGTTTGCTTTGAATCATTGCATTCAGTGATTTGCAGAATTTTTGCTAAGAAGAGAGAAAAGGAAACCATTCCCTGTTCATCTTCTGTAAACCACCTATGACTTGGCAGATCTGTGATACTTCCATAAGACATAGTTTTGTGTGTGAGCAATGCAGGGTTTAAATACAGAGGCCCAGATTCATTTCACTCATTAGCCAGCATGTCTAAATTAGTGCTATAACTGCTGTACAACTTCTCTTTAGTCAATGCAGTGAACAAGGCTTTACAGAAATCAGCTTAGACCGATCTGCTGTGGTCTGAATGCCTTTTTGAGATGTCATCATCCTCCTTCTTCTGATGACAGGCTGAATCTTGACTGGAGGAGCTGAGAAATTTGGCCTGTTGTGTCCTGGATGTACATGGTGGGTTCAGCACCCACACTGTCAATCACAAAACATTCAAAGACTCAGGAAGTTTTAAAGGTTCTTAAAGTGTTTGTTTTTTTTCATTCAGCCCTGGGAATGATTCTTCTCAAACTCAAACCTATGTGAAACTATCTGATTGATTTGAAGAGGCAACTAATTTGTCTGCTAATTGAACCACGCATCCTGCTATTTTTGTGTATGTACTTGAACCTTGTTCAAAATAAAGCAAACCATTTCTATTTATTTTGTCATCTTCTTCATGTCAAGAGTCATTAACTTCTTTTTAGGTCATAACTCACAATGTCCTTTTATCAACCTCTCCTACAATTAACAAAATTTATTCTAATAAGTAGTTCTCATTTTTATATTGTCCATTGGATGATTTTGTAGTTATCGGCACTTGTAAAAACAATTAAAAATAACCCCCTGAATATTTAACTGGTTAAACAATGCATTCTTATGATTGATATTCATTAAGAAGAATATTTGCAATTTTGATCAGTTCCATTTTGTTTAGAATCCAGTGTAAATGCATGAGTAAAATAAGACTCCAGAGAACTGCACCGAAAGTCTAGCAAATCCAAATTAATCCTACCCTGCCAGCAGAAATATTGTCCCTTTTACTAATTTCCCATTTCTAAGATAGACTTCAGGGACTTTAGGCCAAACATAAAGACCTAAGTTACATGTGACAGTAGAGAGGAGTCTGGATAAATAAATAACTTTTTAATTTTGAATGGATTGAATGGCATGCACACAAGGCTGTGTAGTGATAGGACAAGGGGGAATGGCCTTAAGATGAGGGAGTTTAGATTTAGATTAGATATTAAAATTCTTTGCTATGAGGCTGGTGAGGCACTGGAGTAGGTTGCCCAGAGATTGTGGGCTCCCCATCCCTGGAGGTGTTCAAGGCCAGATTGGATGGGGCTCTGAGTAACCTGCTCTAGTGGAAGGTGTCCCTTCCTATGCCAGGGACTTGGAACTCCTTGATCTTTAAGGCCAGAAATGGCCCCATTAGGGCCAAGTAGAGGGGAAGGATCACCTCCCTCAACCTGCTGGCCCCACTCTTCCTGGTGTACCCCAGGATATCACTGACCCTCCTGGGCACCAGAACATTGCTGGCTCATGGTCAACTTGTCCCCCACCAAGAGTCCCAGGTCCTTCTCAGCAGAGCTGCTTTATCTTAGGTCAACCCCCAGGCGGTTCTGGTTATTCCTCCTCAGGATCTGACACTTGACTATGACTCTTTGATTGAATATTACTAAAGTTAAATTAACATTCACAATGGATTCTTCAAGAAGGGAGAACGCTCCTGTTGTCCTGTGAAGACCCAGCAGCTACAGAAGCGGGGGTGATGTTCATAAGCCAGACCCTGACCCACTAAGGAAGCATATCAAGTAAACCATAAATGCCAACCCATTCCTTCAGGATTTTCCTACTGACCTGTTGTTGGAACACATACTAATTGATTTTCATGCAGTGTGCATTGATTGACCATTCTAATCTTGAATTCTCATACATGAAGGAGCAAATATTTTTGAAAGGATTTGAAACAAAAGATGTAATTTGACAGTCAATGCAGATAATGTGGTGCAATTCATTCCTTTAGGAGATCCATGTCTACATTTGAAACTAAAGTCTAGACAACAGCTACAGCACTGGCATTTTCAAAGTACTGTATTACAGCCTCAGCTGGCATGAAATGGTGTACACAATGGAGCCAGAGTGATTTACACCTGCAGAAAAGCTGGCTAGCTTTAAAGGTTTGTTTATGAAGGTTAAAAAAAAAGTAAAAAACAAAAATCACTTTTCTGTCTGTTTTCCTCCTTTTCTTTCTTTACTTATTTTTTATGATCTGTCAAAAGCCAAAGAAGAAAAGTGAGAGCAAACTGCTGTGACCAAACAAAAAAAAAAAAAAAAGCAAAAAAACAAACAAACAAAAAAGCCAGGGATAGCAAACAATTACTAGAAAAGAGCATAAGCAAATTAAAATGGAAAGAAAATGCCAGAGACTGCTACAGTGCTGCATTCTTTGGAGACTCAACTTGCAATGGATTAGCACAAATGTGCCTTGATCCATCATCATGTTCTCCAGTTCAGCAAGCACAAACTGATAGTTTGGAATGGAGGTAGCGTGAAGTAAATGCTGTAATTTGTGACTGTGTGACAGCAAATGAAACTCGGCAAGAGGGCCAAGCTATCTGAAGCAAAACAATAATAGCTTGGTGAGCATATTAGGCAACCCCAGAGGAGAGGAGATGAAAGATTCAGGCAATAAGGAGAATATATGTATTTTAGACGTTAGGCAACCCTATCCTCAAGGCATTACAAGCAACAAGAACATCTGAAAAGTGCATCTGGGTTGGGCAGAAACATATTCACCCCTGGTAAGCACATTTCCCAATAATGCCTTGGTGAGAAGAAATAAAAATAAATACGAAAATAGAAAAGGATTATCACCCTGGCTAGCAGATTCTTTTCAGAAAGCATCTGGCTAGAGGTAAATAGTATTACAAGACCTTTGCCTAGTTTTTATGATTTATGTGTTAGTTTCATCAGATCTAGGATATGGTGTTTATAGGGTACTACATGCTCTGAGAATTTATGTTGCATAGCTAAACATCATGTCTGTATATCTTTTCTCGGTAATCTCTGATAATACCCAAATGGGCTTTTTATTTTAAACATCTGGACAGCCGTATGGTTCGTGAGAATTAAGGTGCTAAGTGAAGAAAACAGCACAACCATAAAACCTTTCAAATAAACAAAGCTTTCTTTGGAACATTAACTTCTTTACAGAGAAATCTTCTCTGTTCCTAAAAATGCACTTAGTACTTTGTGTCTTAATCTCAAGGTAACGCTTTTCTCTAACAAATAATCTCAAGGCATTTAATGGTGCCATTACTGTAGAAAACGATGAGATATTTGCATAAAAGGCACATCACCCAAAGAAATATAGAAATAAAATCCCTCTTTTTTTCCCCTAGCTTTTGTCTTTGTTTCATGCTAAAAGCAGGAAAATACTGTTCAGCAGGATGTTCTGTTCTACTCAGTAATAACACTGTCAGCACTCTCATAAAAATAGCTAAAGGTGTAATTTAGGGAAATTTGTCTGCATATTAATAATTGAGTTTCTGTTTGTTGATACTGAAATCAAAAAGAGAAGGAGAAATAATGCAATGTATTCAGTTCTTTGTCTTTATGCATGTGCATGTCTATGTCAGGGCATGTCTGCATGTTTATAGCTCAAAACCATATGTAAAACTATTCTCTCATGCAAATAATAAAAATATGCTCAGAATGACTACTCACAAGTCATATAAAGAAATAAAATCACTGGGTATTACTCTCCTTCCAAAGCACTTTAAAGAGTTGACTATATGTTTCTATTTCAAATTAGAGAGATATTATATATACACATATACATGAGACAACCTCCTTCAACAAGAAAAGAAATAAAAATATGTAGAACTGGATAATCTGGTAGCCTACCTTTTTTGCAATGCACTTTTCTTCATGAATGATTCAATTTCTTTTATAAGCTATTGTGGCTTGATTTTGATGAGGAATTAGTTTCCTTCTTAACTGAATCTTCAGTATCATAACCTGTCTTTCTTCTTGTGTCGGCTTATTCTCATGTATTTAAATCTATTAAATGCAGTGGAACAGGATGGAAAAGTAAAGTTTACTTGGATAACCTTGATTGTGAGACTAGACCCTGGAAATAAAAGGGTTTGCTTGGTCATACTTGACCTATATTGCATCATATGTTTTGCGTGGGCTTTTTCTGACTCTTAAAAAGCAATTAGAAAATTCTTGTCCAGATGTAGAGATTTTTCCTGATTTATCATGCTTTGCAAACTTCCTACTCACTGGTTGTGCAGGCATACTTATGGTGAAAAATCAGACTACATATACACAAAGGATTTATGCAAAAATCAGTGTTTGGAGTTCTCCAGCTCCGTTGCAATTTGCAGATATTCTTAAGGCAGGTTGGATAATTTTTGTTTGGATTTTATTTTGTTTCTAGCAAGAATAATTTTGTAAATTTTAAGGCATAATTTTGTTGGAGGATAAATTAGATAGTCTTGACAAAACTTCCCTAGTGTTATTCTGAAAAACAGTGATTTTCACAGAATTTGATCAGTACTGAGCTGTAGCTTAGAAATGGAAGAAATGGCACAATTGCAAATGCTAATTTCTTTGAGTACCATTGAACTTGTCTGCATATCTGGGAGTTGCTGAGTAATACTGACATATTTTGGGTGATCTCATGCTACTTATTATCATTACTTTTGTGAACAAACCAGTGGCAGTCCAGTGGAGGGCCACTAGGGTGATCAGGGTCTACAGTGCATTGTATCTATAGTCAGGCTCAGGGAAATGGAATTACTCAGCCTGGAGAAGGGAAAGGTAAAGGTGGCTGTGAGGGCTCCCATCATTTAATAAAAAGAAGCTTTTAAAGAACACAGATCCAAATTCTTAGAGGTATTAGGGTAGCTTAGAGACAGCAGTCTTCCTTCAGGAAAGGAAATTCTGCCTGAAAATAAGGGAAACATTTTCCCTCAGGAGAATGATTAATGTTGTATCTCCACCTTTGGAGCTTTTTGCAGATAGTCTGGAAAAGATTGTCTGAAGCCATCTAAACTTTGGAGTTAGACTTGCTTTGATGGAGGATTTGTGTTAAAGTCCTCCAGAGGTTTCTCCCAATTACCTTTCATTATATTTCCTTAAGTGAAGAACACAAGGCTCCTTTTACAGCCAAAGGGAAGAATATGTTTCTGGAGGAATCGCTCTTTCATTGGCTGAAGAAGGACTGAAAATCAGCATATCTCTTAACTCACATTCTATTATTAGATGCACAAATTTTCGGCAAAACAAAATGCCAGTCTTCTAGTCTGGACAAACATTCATTATAAGTCTTGGGGAAAACCTGAGTAACAACTCAATCCTAGTTAAGAAGGGCATGTTTTGCCACTCTGCTCCTTTTCTGTGCAGGTTTCTTGCTTGGTTGCCCAGACACTGAGAGGGAAAGGTGTGAATCAGAGAAGAAAACAAAGCAGCCAGACACACTGTGCCAGCAGTGCGCTGTACTGATGAGCAGTCTGTGACCCAATTTGTGTCCTGCTGGTAATGAAGTAAATGCAAAGTAGCATTAGCAGGCAGCCCAAATGCAATCCTTCAGGAAAAGGCTTTTTTACTCAAACTCACACTCCATTTTGCATCTAAAAATTCCAGAGGACTATTTGCCTGGAGATTAAAATCTGTTCTAATGTATAGGGATTGACAAGCAATAAGTTTCTTTGCATTTGAGGTTTTGAGACTGTCTTACTCCAAGTACGTATTAACGAAAAGGGGAGAAAAATGAACTCTTTGGATCACTTATCTTTTTATAGATAATATACTTTTTTACAACAATGAAAGAAAGAAAGAGAGAAATGGACTTCAAATTTTAATTCTATTCAGCTTCTCACAGCAGTCCAAATTTCCAGAGTGAAGACAGTTCATTCTTTGGAAAAATTGGTGCTAAAAATCTCCTTTGAGGTTGTAAAGACCAAGTATTTTCTAAGTGGTCTACAGAAGGCAAGAGGCTGTATGTCTGTGTACAGGGTTTCAGGCCCACCCTTTAAATCCAGAATACAGGTTAAGGTCATAACACGCAAAAGAAATCTCGATGCATTTTACAGTATTTTCTGCCACAAAACAAAAACTATTGACTTTGCTGAGGTTTATCTGATCCACAGCCTGAGGTGCATTATGAGAGATGCAGTATGACTATTTCAGAGGTCAAGACTGGAAAAGTAAGGGCCCAAACAGCCAGCTTTTCAACCCAGAAAATGGGCACAAACTGTTAATGAGGATGGCCTTGACTTCTTTTTTCTCTTTTTTCCCTTCCCTTCCCTTCCCTTCCCTTCCCTGAACTTCCCATTGCAAATGAAAATCGTAAACACAATCCGGATCAAGAGTGGAAATCTGCTGTTTAGTTTTGGGGGAGCCTCTTTTGTATGGCTTTGATTTGGCCTTTTGGTTTTTCATTGGTTTGTTGGGTTTTTTTCCTCACCTGGAGGGGTATGTTGATAAGGGTTCAGTGTGCAAGTTGTCATTTTTAAGTCTAACACAAAACTGCCTCTATTTATCAAAGTAATGTCTTCCATAGCACAAATCTGGTATGACAGGAAGTACAGACCCTTTCCTTTTTGGGATTTGGATTTTATTTATAATAGCACGGTACCAGCAGTGTTTTACTAAGAACCTCTGGTCTCAGAAAGAAAACTGCTGTTGAGTAAGAATGGAGAGAAGAAACTATCTCAGGGTTATCTCTGCTCCATCCCAAGTGTCTTCACAGCAGATGAGGCACCTACAACCTTATTGCCATTTGCATAAAAAATGAAAGACAAAAGGAGAATTATGCCTCTGTTTTCCTCTTCTGTTTGGTCTTGTATCCTAATAAATTAGCTGCTTCTTATTTTCAATGGCCCAGTTCTCACTGTTGTTTATACTTGGTATGTTGATGGCTCCAGGGTGTATTCTGGTAATGAGATAGGCAAGTTGTAGCTTTTCACTTTCTTCCTGGTGTGGGTCTTTTGGGTCACATACACTCTGGAGATTCCTGTCAATGTCTGAAGAACATTTTCTGACTGCTTTTTAATGTTTGTTTGTTGTATGTTTTTTTTTAACAATACTGTTTTAATAAGAAACATTATAAAATTGGTAATTTTGCTCTCTATGCAGTCATGATTCCCATGCAAATGTTTTAGGCAGCGCTGCTGCTTGTGGCTCAGTGAAAGTGTAGAGCTCTCTCACTGCTGCCGTCCTGCCCTGCCTGGCTTTGGCCCAATCTGCTGTCGTGGGGTTCGATGCCCACACGAACCAGCGACGGTGTTTTAGGTAACTGAGGTTCCATGCCTCAGTTTCCCTGTCTGATCCGAGGGCCGTTAGCATCAGGCAGTTTCTAGGCAGAGGAGAAGATAAGGAGGAAAGAGTGGACTCTTGTCAGCTGCATTTTAAGTTTTATTACTCTGCCCCGGAGGAGCAGGGAGATTTTATCTTGAAGGGAAGCTGGACAGAGAGACTGTTGCTCTCTGGTTGTTGTTTTTAAGGGGTTACAACTTCGGGGATGGTACAATATAATTATCCAATCAGGAACTGATGACACATGACATAAAACCAATAGGAACATTTCAGGTGAGGTACAAAATCAAACTGGCTAATAACAGTACAGCTGGAGGGAATTTCCAACCACGCAGGCCTGCCACAGGGTCTGAGGTAGTGTGATGGACAGGCAGGGGGTAGGTGTAGCTATCCTGCAGACTCTTCTTTGGATCCACCCTCAGGGAGAGAATCTTGTGAAGGGAAATCAACCCATCCAGAGCTGTTTACCCCAAACATGGGCTGCACCATAGCAACATGCAAAGCAGAAACTTCATCTAACAGGAGAAGGAAGTGAATATATGCAGATAAAGGGTGTGAGGAGAGAAGGTGCTGAAAGTCTCAAAGTTTCAAATATATTGGCTGTATATATAATTGACTGGCTTTGCCCTTTCCAATATGCTGTAGAAAGTGAGTTAGTCCCTTTGGAAAAAGGGTTAGAAAAGGAAAGCTCTATTTATCATAGGCTATTTTGAATTCTTCTGTAGGAAGTACTCTGCAGAAACCTGCCCTGGTGTCCTTGTCCCAGAGTTTCTTCTTCAACTCCCGTGCTGTTGCTGTTTCTTGTCTGCCACTCTCTGTCCCAGACATTCATTAAATGGATGAGGGCAGTGATTCCTTCATGGTCAGAGTTCACAACTGCCACAGGAACCCTCAGGGAAAATAAAATTTAAAAAAAGGCTGTCTATGGGGAGGATATTTTGGGTTGAGATACTCAAAGAAAGGACAAAATCACCACTGTTTTCAGGGAATGTTATCTTTCAGCTCCTTCACATGACACAAAGCATCATGCTTTGTCTGACCTGCTGCACAACATGAGTGACATCGCTAACACAAGGTGACTGGGCTAAAGAAAACCAATGGGATGCAGCTGGAGAGGTTTCCTTGATGGCTCCAAAGCGGCTCCTGGGACTGTCAAGCAGTTAAGTTGCAAATAGACTATTTACTATGCCGTGATCCTTGACATTCTTTGCACTGCTAGACAAAGAAGCGGGGTGGGGAAACACTATTTGCCTTTTCACTGAGAATGTTTTTCCCTTCACAAAAGCGTGTGATTTAGGCTTGGTTTTTGTTTTGGCTCAAATTATTTTCCAAATAACACCATGACTCAGGAAACAATGAATGGTGAGAATAATGTACACCTCCAGAATGCTGTGCAGGAGAACACATTATTTTGCATCCACCACATTAGTTGTACACTGGCCTTTGTTTTCCACCACATCCTTCATGGTACAAGTTAATTACGCACTTTCAATGCGCTGCTTTCTTTCTTACCACACAAGATAATACAATTCGGAACTCATTTAAGCAAAGCAAATGCTTTTCTTCCTATTATGTATTGTGCCAAGCAGTAAATAATAGTAATTAATAAAAAGCAGAACAGAGTTCAGCAAAGTCATTTCTTGCTTTCATTCAAAAAGAAAACCATGATTTCATTAAGGACAGTACTGGATGTTCCTCTGCTCTTCCTAAAATGTGGTATTGGTCGTAGGCAATTGTTTCTTGAGACAGGCAGACAGTGACAATAAAGTTTTAATCTGCTTTCCTCAGCATATCCCAGAATTAGCTTTCCATTGCATAATGGGTGAACTGCAAACACATCTCTTGTGAAACAAGACCAGGAGTTTATCCTGTGTATGGATGTACCAACAAAGCTCTTGCTCTGATCTTCCTTCTCTTCTGTCAATTTAGTCTGATTAGCCAAACTGTAGTGGTCTTCAAAACTTTTCCCTTTTACCACCATTCAAATTTCTCCATCAGTTCCCAGCTTCACATACTGATGTCCTTCTCCCTACATAATTTTTACATATATTTACATCCCAGAGACTACACATATCTTACCACCTGGGCATTCCCTGATTGGGGTTTTGCTCTCTTCTAGAACACTCCACTGACAGTGGGGTTGTCAACATTCAAAGGAATACAACTATCAGAAATTTTTTGTATTTCGTTGCACCACACTGAAGGCTTGTTTGGTCAGCAATGTCTGCTTCCTGTCAGCAGCCTGTACCATCCCATCCCCCAGTGTGGGCAGCTGTCCCTGCCTTTGGGGGTTGAAACTAGTTAATCTTTAAGATCCCTTCCAACCCAAATCATTCTATGATTCTATGATTCATTTATTTAGGAGGATGGACTTATTTTGTTTGCCTATTCAAGAAGGTTGTAAGTGGTAGCCAAAGTACCTAAAGAGGGTGGTAATGACCAAATCCCACCTCAGTTAGAGCAGGCTGCAATTCCAAAATCTTATTAACAACTAGATGCTCCGAAGGCTTGTGACCCCAGGGGATCTGAGGAGAAGGGAAGGCAGGGAGAGAAAGTAAAAAATTAGTTTCTCCATGAGTCACACAGTCATGCTAGAGAAGAATGAAGGATTTTTCTCTCTAACTTGCTATATAATTGCCCTTCCTCTAGATGTCCATATCAGAGGCCTGTGGGACACTCTTGTAATGAGTCCTTCATCACCAATGCCAACTAATTTGTAGCTATATTAAGTTATTTCAACATGTGAAACACAGAAGACAGGTCATACAATAACTCTAAAATTAGGAAAAATGCCGAAACATTTGATAGTCGTATGTCTCACTGTAGGCCTCTCCTTACAATTTGTGCTGGTACCAATTAATTACATAGTCATTAGTACTAATGTACTATACTTTGGGATTTGTTTATAAATAAGTGCTTTGTAGTCTAGGAGATAAATTATTTCATCCTTTATTTTTAGTCACAAAAGCCAAAAGTGCTTTTTATACAAATTGACTCCAGCTTGCCTGTTTTTAAATGGTCAAGCTAGGCTTTAAAATTAGAAACATTTAGATAAATGACTGGGATTTTTTTCTTTGACTAAAGCTTTCTTTTTTCTTTTTTTTTTTTAACTCTGACTTCCACTTAGGAAATTAAACAGGTTAATGAGTAGCTGGAAGCTGTGTTTTCATTCTTAATGGAAAATTTTAGGAATGATGGGGGTTTTTAACAGATTTATGTACTTTTCTTTTAGTTTTGTAACCATGTTGAGCCTAATCCCCACCTGCTGCAACAGTCAGAGACTTTATCATACTTAACAACATTTCTAAAACTAATAGATGTTGTATAAGATATTGATATGCATCTTTCAAATGCAAGAACATTTTGGATTAAGTGCTATTGATCTAGGCAAGGTAGTTTAAATCTGGATTATATAAATGAATTGCAGGACATGAATTGAGGCTGGGCAGGAAAGCTGTATATTATGTACTGGATACCTATGAAAAGAATGATTCTGACCCTTTCAGAGAGACAAAAACTAGAAATGAATTTTGAAGTGGAAACAGGGAAAAAATAATCATCTTGGACTTCCATCTAATCAAATATTGGTGAGAATGCTGACAAAAATCTTGTATGCATAACCTTTGCTTTGCATGGCTTAGCTTACTTCTCATGCTACCCAGAGTAGAGTGTGTCTGCTTGAAATTTGCAGAAATAATTTATCTGAAACTTTTTGTCTCTTCAATGACAAACATCCTGTCTCCCTGAAAAGATGATTATAAAGCAGAGTGCTCTCTTGGGAAGAAAAGAGCAGGAAATCTCAGGAAATCCTAGAGGTAGAGATTTAAGACACTGTCTTTAGGTCTGAGTGATTTGACGCCCCCTCTGTTTTCTAAGAAGGCACAGCAGAATTTTTTTTTTGGCCTAAGAAATAAGAGGACAATGATTTGCAGTATTACGACATACAATTCTTAAAAAGGAGCTTCAGTTTGCACTTTTCTTCTAAGATAAAAATTTAAACAATCAAGTTCCAGTGTTGGCATTCAAATTTATCATCTTAATAGCAGAGAAAGGCTTCTTCTCTTGGTGGGTAGTATTGTCTGCTCTCACTGGAACCATGCTGGATCCCTGCTCTGGGAGTTTTCTTTGCTTTAAGGCACATGTTGTACTGTTTACTGCTCATGTTAGGCTGAAATGGAAGTGTGTTATGCTTGAAGAAGATGAATCTCATGCAAGCATTTCAAAGACACTCAATGGCTTCAATGAAATACATTTATTTTGGTAGAAAGAACTGCAGCTTATTCTTTTCCCTTTCCATGACCTCGTGCCCCTTAAGTGACAGAGGCAAAATGCCTTAATGCAACACCTGGTTGATTGCCCCACACAGACACACAACGCCCTGCCCAATTTTGCATTCAGCACTTCATGTACTTAGATTTCTATTATTTCAGTTAGATTATTTCTTATTTTTTTCCTCTCTCCTATTTTGAACTTCATAGAATTAAGTGTGATTGAAGTTGTAATACTTTCCTACTGGTTTTCAATTTATAAATGAAAAAAATCCAACAGAAAATGGATATGAGCTGCATGAAGAAGCATTAATACCTGCTGAATAATTGCCCTAAGTAGAACATTGGTTTTTGCAGTATGTGTGCCAGGTAAACAGGAACAAAGGTATTAATATTCCTATTTCAGTAAACAGGAAGAAGTGAAGTGTAGAGAATTGAAGAGAAGTTTAAAAAGAAAATGCTATAACTACAAACTCACACTGCACAATATTTGTCCCTATCTTGATTTGATTATATATCCATTATATATTTGATTTATATCAATGTAGGCAAGAAATCTTGAATAAGTGCTCACTGAGTGCAAGACCAGAAGGGACCCTGTATCTATAAATAAGCGATTTCAACTTCCAAGCCATTTGCAGTTCAATAACATGTAGATATTAGAAGATTTGAGAACACAGGTGACCTTCTAGACAGATGCTGGGAGTGGTCTATTTAATTTGTTATCAAGTGATTTGGTAGAGCGAATACTACACGTAGTCTATTATAAGGCAGTGGTGGGACTTTATTCTGCTTGCTGCAGAAACTGCTGGAAAGATGAAGAAGGTTTTCCCTTGGAACAGCTGGAGAATTGCTGAGCAGAGGAGGAATGAAAGAGACCTTGGAGAGGTCTGCAACACAAATGCAGAAAGTGAACACACTCTGCTAGGATAAGCCTCCCCAGCAAGGGAATGAGAAGGAAGAATCCCTTGTGAGTGGTGTTGAACTTGTGCATCAGTGAAGACTACTGCTTGGGAAGAATGGAGAAAGAGGAAAACACTTTCAGGGTATGCTTCAAAACAGAATATAATTTTAATTTTCTTTTATTTTGTCTCAATAAAGCATTGTTGTGTCCTAATTTTCCTTGTACTTACTTGTGCAGTAAGAATTGCACAAAATTCTTGCTCCTCAAAGCTGACCTTTCAGTTTGGTGTATTAGAACATATTTTGTTGGAAGACATGCCCCTCACCAGGCACTCATGTGCTTCATAATGCTACAGCTTCATTCTCATTACCATGGTGACAACACTCATAGCATCTAGAGGATTTGTATCCTCAGTCACTAACAGAAATGTTCACAAATCTTTCCAGTGTGGACCTCTATACTGTAGCCACTTAAATTCTTTGAATTTCTGAGTGAATTGCATCACCATTATCTATAGGTTTTGTCTTCAGGGGTTTGCTGTCCAAGAAACATTAGAAAGGACTTGTTTGTGCTTGGCAAACTTTCTACTTCCATAGGACTGTAACAGGCTTATGCTTCATAAATCATAGAATGGTTTGGGTTGGAAAGGACCTTAAAGATCACCCAAGTTCCAACCCCTGCCACGGGCCGGGACACCTTCCACCAGACCAGGTTGCTCAGAGCCCCATCCAGCCTGGCCTTGAACACTTCCCAGGATGGGGCATCCACAGCTTCTCTGGGCAACTTTTCCCTACCTATTTGCCTCCAGCAGACACTTCACTTGAAAATGCAGCAGAATTACAGCAAAGATGACATGAAAAGGGATTTAAGTGTTGAATTGGTATTTTCAGAATGATAGGTGATTTCTAAGGATATGCTAAGAAAATTTACCTCTAGGGGAAAAAACAGAATGCTTTTAAAGAAATTTCATGTTTTAGCTGATTAGTTTTTCATCACACTGTGAATTAGATAGATTGCCATCTGTACTTACATCAGAATACTGTTCAGGCTTCAGTCATCAGATGCCCCAAAGACTTCCCAAATTAACTGAGAAATCTCACTTCTTTCAGGAGTCTGTTACTTACCTTTTCAGAGAAGTCATATCCCATTGCCCTGAGTACAATTGTTCATAAGATTAGGAAAGTCTATCCTCAAGAAAGAAGAGGTTTTACTAACATTCTAAAATATACACAGATTTCACACACAATTTCTGTCTCAATGTATTTTTCTTTGTATGATAGAGCATGAGGAGAGTGTAAGACTTACTCTCCAATGTTACCTGCATATTCACTAATGGAAGCAACATGTGCCATTTTGAGTCATATAATAAACTTTATCCCAGCTGGATGTAAATCAAATGGAAGAATGGATGCACTGTGGTTCACAGAGATACCAGTTGCTACCAACTTCCCATTCAATATCAAGGTTAGTCTAAGTCCAATAATTGCTCAGGAAAGAGAGACGGGAGCCACAGAATTCCAGAAATACAGAGATTTATTCAATAGAAAAAGTAACTATGCAGAAAGAACCTTAAAGATATTTCCAATGTAGGTGAAGACATAGGTGGACTAGAGAAGCAGAGTCAAATGAAAATGCAAAGCAGGTTCTGAGAAATGATTTGGAGGTGGAGTCATGGGTTGACAATAAGTACTGCAGTGCAACAATCAGTTTTGGGGGTTGGATTTTGTCCATGGCTGTTGGGGTGGTGGTTTTTGGGGGCTTATTTTGAGCACAATTTTGAATACATATAACTGTGCAATTAATGACTCCACAGTTTAATATTCCAAACTGTGGTTCAGCCAGAGCTGTCATTGAAGGACCTTTGAAATTCCAGCCATTCTCCTGAGAGGCTAGAAATATAATTCAAACTGAATCTGCTAAAATTAATATGACATAATTCTTTATTTTAATCTATATATCTCCCAGCATATAATATCACTTATCGACTTGCTTTCCTTCCTTCCTTCCACTTTCTTTTCTTTTCCCAGGAACTTGTGCTCACCAGTTTGAATACACATATGTTCTCTTGTTGATTGCTCCAGACACATTCCTCATTTGTTAATAGATTCATATGCTTGTCTCCTGATGGGTTTTGTTTGCTCTTGATTCAGTCACAGAAATCCGTGTGTAGCAAGGAATTTGAAAAGAGCGTGCAGCTGTTTGCCAGATAAATTGACACATTGTAATTTTGTACTTTTAGCATCCTCCTTTGTTTTAATAAGTATGGATGTCATGGATTTATAAACAAGTACTTTGAGGGTTTGAAGTTCATTTCACTATTGACTTTCTCTCATCTTTTATTTTCTGCTTATTTTTTGTAGATGCATTTGTGGACTTTGTAACAATCTAATGGTGTAGCAATCGTATCACTTCAATTTGCACAGGGTTCTTTTACTGTCAGACATCTTTAATAGAATGGTAATCGTTCTTCTTTATACTCTGGTTGAAATGTGCTAGAAGTTTTTACAAGCAAATAAAAAAAATCTGGCCTTGGCTGTTCAACTGGACTCAGTCCCACATATAATCACTCTAACTGAGCATATAATAATAACCCATAATTGCACTGTCTTGTTGGTAGGGTTTAGATGACAGCAGACTGAATCCTGATTTGGTTACTCAGTACTGTGGTGGTGTAACTATGAACAGAATTCTGCTCTTGGGCCAAGGAGTTTAGGAATATGCCAAGCCCCTGGCTTTTTCAGTAATTCCTATGGACTTATTTATCCTAACAGAAAATGCAGTTTACCAGTTGATTTTGTTACACTTGCATGGCAAATGTTTTATAAACAAGAAAACAGTCTAAATGTGAGCAGACAATGAAAAATGAGGTTACAAATATGTATTTGGAGATATCAAAATGCTCCCCAGGAGTAACCTCTGTGCACCTAAGCTTAGGTGAAAGAGGACCTTTTACAAAACAACCTTCACATGGTGCATGAGTATTAAGCAAAGGAACGGGCTGTATATGATATTGTAGGCACATCAGCACTGCTTGGCCTTTGTGACCACAACTATGCTCCCCTGTTTGGTGATCCCAGGGCTATCAGTGAGGACTGGGTCATGTCCTTGGCCTCACCTTTTTGCAATGCCCTTGTCACTTTTGTAAGTAATATCTCACCACAGGAGGTTTAGATAAGATAATAGGATTTTTTTTTTTTTTTTTTTATGGAAAGGACTCTAAAGCATTGGAACAGATTGCTCAGGGAAGTGGTGGAGTCATCATTCCTGGAAGTGTTCAAGAATGTGTAGATATGGCACTTGAGAACAGGGTTTAATGGTAAACATGGTCCTCGTGCTGGGTTGATGGTTGGACTTGGTGATCTTAAAGGCTTTTTCCAACCTTAACAATTCTATGATTCTGTGATCTCTCACATACATATGTTTCTGGGTGATTCTGTAGTTAGGACAAAATTCCAGCACGTAGCAGGTCTGAAATTAGGAGTCCACAGATCTGCTGATTTCTTGAGCAGGATAACCTTCTTAATATCCTGGCATACCATCATGCAACTCAAGAGGAGGCAGATTTGAGCAAAAATCTCAGGACGTGCACCACTTCCATCTTAAATCTTATACCCTGTAGGAACTCACTCCAGTGCCATGTTATTTCTAGTGAAGTTGTCAAGGGTTATAATTAAAAAACAGTAAGAAGCAACACTGACTGGTGACTGGTTTTCACTGAGTTTTGTTTGCTGGTTTGTTTTTTTAGATTTGTTCAAAGATGAAATCAAAACAAAATCATGTTTCACAGCAAAATCAACAATTTTTCTTGAAGGAATATATCTGTTGTTCCATCTCTTGCTGTACCCACATCCTCAAACAGCAAGCCCAAGAGGTAATAATTTGCTTTTTCATGTTCCTTTCATGACATTTTTCAGCACAAATATGGGAATAAATGTTACCTATTAGTGTATCAATCCCTTCATCTCCACTCATGCACAATCAGAATAACTAATCATTGCCACAGTACAGGAGCAAAACTGTGCTGTGCCTCACACCAAGTAGTTGTTTAAATATCTCTAGATATTTAAAGAATATCTCTTTGAAGAACTCTCTCTAGAAGTATCAGCAAATTGTAGTCTCACTGCAAAAACTGAGTACATAATTTTCTGTAATTTTATTGGCTCGTCAGTCTTGACAGTGAGTGAACATTTGTACCAAGTTGTCCCCAGTCATCCACTGTCATGTTCTGTTTCTAGATGTTTCAGGTCTCCATTTCTCCACAGTGGATAATAGTAAGGCATCGCTTCTTCATGTTCAGAGAGAAAAAATGAGGGTGGGTCTCTGAGGGTGCTGTAGCTCTGCTCACTGGAAAGGAATGTATGGTTGTTATTAATTTGAAGGGACAAGGGTGGTGTCATTCCTTTGTCTGAGGTGGTTGCTTAACTTTTCAAGGAAATGTAAAATTTCAAAGGAATGCAGAAATGCAAGTTTGATCTGCTTTAGATTCAATGCCTTAGAAATGCTGAGGCTTAGACTCCTTGTATAATTGATGGAAAGTTTTGGGTACCTCCACTGCAGGGCTCAGAGGACACAATTTAGGCAAAGCCACACATAAATCCAGGGCTCCCAAGGCTAAGACAACTTAATCAAGCACCTGAAGCTGAGCAGAGTGAATATCCCAACCCTCAACTTCCTCCCAAGTTCAAAACCTCTTGTATCAGCCAAAGTGGTGCTGGTTCCTTGGTAACACCATTCTACAGGATGATCTGTGCTGCACAGGCATCCCTTAATGGTGTGGGAGAGCTGGAATTGCCATGAGGCAGAAGGGAGGCTATGGGAGATCCACGAGCAGTGTGAGAACCTGACCCCTTCCCCTCTGGGACCCTTTCCTCTCCTGCAATATGGGATTCTATATTCCAGACATCAGGCTGGAGCCCATGTACTTTATTGGGTCCTTCCTCAAATCTTCAAATTTGTCTTGTGTTAATGATCAGTTTTCAGATTTTGTCTTAGCTCAGTTTTGGTAGGTTAGGAAATGCAAGGAAGAGTCAACATCTGGATATAACTGAGACATTGATCATTAGTAGTCCAGTCTCTCACAGAAAGAAGGGAGATGTCAAGGATTAATTTCAGTTGATGAGCAGAATTTAAGCTCTAAAAATCCAGCTCACTCTTCATGGTTGTGGGTGAAGAGCACCTGAGGATCACACATATGTCTGAGGAGTTGTCCACTCAGGCTGGGGATATCCATGCCATGACTCAAAAGACTTGTGAGAATTATCTTGGGTGTTGGTTATTCCCACTGGGACCAGGAAAAGGGATCAATTTAAGATGGAAGATCCCCCGTCATTGAAATACAACTGTCTGATCTTCCCAGGGAGAATGTGGGCATATTGCATGTAATGGTTTCACACAGTAACAAAACCTTGATGCTAATGTTGCCCATTTCTTTTGTACAACTTTATACCATTAGTTCATTTTTCTGTGTTCCTCCCAAATATCTGCACCATTTCATGAATGTCTGTACTTCAGGAATAGCCATAAATAATTAAATCTTCACAACAATGAAGAGTTTATGAAAGGAATTTAATCCCCATGAATTATTCCATGAAAGGAGATGAGTTTGTTGGGTTTAAGTCCATCATATTAAGGATAACAGCAAATGTTTAGCTTTAAACATGCAGTTTCCTGAAGTAAAGTTCTCTCTGTCTGTTATCAAGGTGACATTAAAAGTGGCCACAGGTATTTCAAAGTTTTACCACCAAATCAATTTCAATTACTTTCTGTAATTGAAGAAGTGTGGGAGTTTCTGAGGGGGCCACATGGTTTGTGTGTCTGTCTTTGCATGCCATGTACAAATCTACCCACATGAAATAAAGTTTTAATCCTCAGCTCCACAACTTAATTTAAAACTGCATTTTCATCACCAGAGTAAGGAACATTGAAGCATCTTGTTTCTTGTTGTTTTCAAAAGATGATGGTGACTTGTTTTGTTTTGAAAGCCAGTAGAAATGTTAATTTTTCCTGGAGCAGCGTTATATATGCATTATGTGTAGATCTTCATGTTTATTTTACAGAAAATGGAAAAAGGAATAATGGCATTGTTCTGGGAGTTTTCACTGTATTGTCCTTAACCACAAAATATATAAATAAATATAGAAAAGACAGAAAGGGTAGTGATGAGACACTACTACAAAATTAGCTTTTTTACTCCCAGTGAATAGACTTTACAAGAGCAGTTCATTTCAACCTTCTCATCTTCCTGAAATGAATTTGTAGTGAAAAGCAATTACAGTGAATATTTCCATATTCCCAGTGCCCCTAAATGTACTTATATTAATTTGCTGAAGTTATCTTAGTAATATATTGTGTTTTCTCATATATTTTCTTATGTGTATGTTTGTGTGCCAGTGACTCTGTGTGTTTGCTCTTGAAAATTTCCCAGAGAGGGTCAAATTTGACCACCAGGATGATTATCATTGGCAGCAACTGGGAAAGGAGTTGTAAAGACATCTATTCCCATCTCTAGGGCTGCAATGAGTGCTCTCTGTGGAATTAGAGTGGGAATACTGACATTTCCATCCTGAACATCAAAGAGCTGCTCAGGAAATCAAAACATACAATTTAAACCAGCCCCGCAGTTCTGAGGATGCTGTTGTCTCAAGGTGTCCCTGAAGAGGGTCCATTACTGCAGCAGCTGCTGCAGGAAGAGATTTTACACGGTGGATACAGATTGAGTTAAATTCAAGAATCCTCTAAAGAGTTACCAAAAACTGCTTGATTGAAACTGCATGGAGGGAGAATTATGCCTAAATGTCTAAATTCTGACTCTCATCAGAAGGACCATGGAGTTAAATGTGGTATGAGGAAAGAAAAAATTTCACTTACAAGTGATAAATCATCATGAAGACAGTGAAAATTTCCCCAACTTCAATCTAACATTTCACTTCAAATATATGTGTGGCTTAAATGGAGGCTTTTAGGTGCACTACCAAAGTACCCAGGTTTATATGGGCTTATGTAAAGGGTATGTGTATCCTCACTCTCATCTCAGCAATAACTTAAAGAATAATGGCAGAAGGCATCTAACTTGACTGAAAGGGTAAAGGATCCATAAATGTCTGTAGTTCTACAGGTCTTACAGGTAACTGGCTATAAAACACAAAAATTCCTGAATGCCCATATGGAAAGAAAAGGTTTGGTCAGAGTTCACTCCTCCTGGGTCACAGGAAATACAAGTGTGTCAAAGGAGTAGCATTTTAGATTACATTGTATGAGGAAGCCTTGTTTTCACATTGAGCAAGGTTGTTGAGTGGAATGCCTGAAGAAAAAAGAAGGGGAAAGATATGATCTTTCCTATAACTCACTTACCTCATCAACATTTACAAAACATGCTAGAAAGGGGTTTTCTAAGCCCTATGACTGATCTAGAAATATGAAAAAGCAACTAACTGGAATAATGACAACGAGGATGTGTTTCAATTAGGAAACTCTGCCAGTGCTCAGTCACTTGGGTAGATCGTGGCCCTTCTCTCTTCTTCAAGCTTTTTTTCCCCTCAAAAGAATCACAGAATAATTTAGGTTGGAAAAGATCTCTAAGGTCATTGAGTCCAACTATTAACTAAACCGTGTCCGTGAGGGCCTCAACTACGTGGCTTTAAATACCTCCAGGAATGGTGACTCCACCCCTTTCCTGGGCAGCCTGTTCCAAAGCTTGGCAGACCTTTCGAGAAACAGAGATCACAAAGATATTTCCTTTCCTATGAGTTGGACAAAACCAACAATCGGAGCAAAGAAGGCAGTTCAAGTGTTCATAACTTTGTTTCTAAAACACTCTCATGTGCTAACTTCTGTAATCAAACATGGCAGCCTGAATTTATGATCAAATTCTACATTAAGGGGTTGACACACAGGAGAAGAAGAAACTCTTTATTGTTAAATGGTTGGCCAGCTGAGAAACACAAGTCCACACACGGCTTCATTAGCTCTGCAGCTCCAAAACTACTGGAGTTGTTTGCTTGATTGTGTATGTCAAAGCAGCATTACTGGAGTAATGTTTTTTCATTTTGCTGGGGTTTTTTTTTGTTTTTTTTTGTTTTTTTTCTGGTGAATATAGGAAAAAAAATGGCAACAGAAAGGAAAAAGAAAAGGGGGAAAGGAACAATATTTAAAAGTGTAAGGGAAAGGAATTTCTCTTCCTCTGTGAGAAAAGTTGAGAACTGATGGCCATCTATTTCTGATCATTTTGTTGTTTGTGCTTATCTATAGTGCTTTTAAAATCAGCTGTCACAGAGCCCACTCTACCTCCACACAGCTGCCAAAAATATTCCTGTTCAATCTGCTTTTGTGTATTTTGGATGTTTGTTTTAACCCACCAATTTTCCTTCACGAAGCTATGTATTGGCAGTATTTGGCAAAAACTCCTGTGGAAAAGAGGCATTGAGACTGGATTTCTGTTGTTTGCTTGTTTGGGGACACAGGGGGGATGTGGGGGGGCAAGGACAGAGCAGGAAATTGCTCATATCTTCTTAAGCACACTCTCTAACAACTGTCCTTTCATAAAAGGCGGCCACACATAGAGGGAAGTGATAGAAAAACGCAGCAATAATCCCACTGAGCCCAGCTAAGAGCTGGCTATATAGTACATTCTGTACCTGGGAAATGCCAGATGTCTATACATCCAGGAGTGCGAAAATTAACATTGAAATTACATGTTTGTCCAGCTAAACAACTCCCAGACAGAAACTACAATCACAGGGGGTTATTATTAAATGTGTGGAGTGGTCCCAGCTCCAGCCAGGGGAACCCAAAGCATCTGTGCAAATCTGCTCTGTGCAGACTGGTCTGTTTGTCCCTGACTCCAAAGGGACACACAGCCCAAATCTGTTTCAGTTTAACTCTCCTTTTTTCACTTTTTCTTTTATTTTTTTCTCTTTTCTTTTTTTTTTCCTTTTCTTTTCTTTTCTTTTCTTTTCTTTTCTTTTCTTTTCTTTTCTTTTCTTTTCTTTTCTTTTCTTTTCTTTTCTTTTTTTTGACCCACTTCTTTCTAAAAACTCATCAGGTGTGATGGAGTGGAAATGGAAACTAACAGTGCCATCTAATGGGTGTATGATTTTATTGCATAATAGACCTAATTTTAGAAATTAAGAGAGAAAACAAACAAGAGCAGCAGATCCTCAAGGGCAGAGGATATTCAAAGTCTCTTTCCTACAGTCTGGGATCTTTTTTCTTTTTTCAAGGGAATCTAAAATATAAAGAAAGCTAATTTATCTCCGTTATTTCAACCTGGACGGCTCAGCATTGCTGCATTTTGGACAATTATTCTTGTCAAGGTGGATAATACAGATCAAAACTGCTTTGGAAAATGGGGAATGAACAGCTGGGTCAGGTTCATTGAACAGTTTACTTTCAAATCCAGGCTGATTCACAAAAGAAACAAACACATTAAAGCCAAGGAAAAATAATCAGAAGTTGTCTTTAACATGTGGTCTTGATGTTGTTAAGGAAACTTCCCATTCACAAGACTCTCTGATAGTGACAGAGAGTTTAACTGTTGGGACCAAAGCCCCTTCACAGTGGGCAGCTCCAGTGAGCCCACAGATCCCTGCTTAACTCCCTACAAATCCCCCTCCCACAGCCGGACCAGGTTTCCTTACCAGTTTGACCCCAGGTTTCCCACAGCACTCAGATTCCTTAAAACCATTTATTCATGGTGCATTAACACAGACAGCTCAGCCTGGATGCCTCCAAGGAGGGTCCCTGACAAAGGAACCCTTGGGCATTTATACCCTCACAGTGTCCCAGTTCAAGGCTTTCTCTTCCTCCTGAGTCTTCAGCTCCTGATCCTCTCCATGCCCACCCTCCTCACTGGCATCACCAGTCTTCATCTCGTTTGTTATCCAAAAGATGGGCAATTCCTGCTTCTGGCACATCCCCCAGCATCCATTCCCCTGACTGGCATCACCCAACTTTGTGCCCTTTGTTATCCCAAACAGCTCACAGCCTCTTGTCTCAATCTATAGCTTGTGAACTGAGATACCTGGACCAGATATATTCCTCAACAATCTCAGCTGCATTAGTGGGTGGAGACTCTGACAAAAAACGAGAGCTAAAATCTTCCGGATGCGCTCAAATCTTCTCTTACCTGGGTTTGCAACATGAGCTTAGAAGATTTCTTAAGGGGGAAACAGAGATATCTGTTTTCAGAAGAGGTGGTTTTTTTTGCATTTTTTAGTCCTAGATGACTCGTATCTTTTAGCTGGAAGGTCATGGGTAGATATAAATAGAAGTAGAGGAGAAGGAGCATTGATGGCTTTCAAACACTCATTACCAATCAGCTGACTGTCTCAAAAATGCAGTTTTGGAAAATCCCTACAGGGGCCTTTGCAGATATTAGAATATTTTTCTCAGTGCAGATGCATAAATTTAAAAGTTGTGTCTCCACTAGGCTTTGTTTGCAGCTGTCTGTTTGGTAAAAACATATAATCAAAATGAGACGCAGTGCTTTATTCCCTGTTGGTTTCAGCTGAGATGCGGACCTGAAAATGTGGATTGACTTCTGCCATCTCAAACCATTCCACTGAAAGGCATGATCCATCCCACCAAACTCACCACGCCAGCAATTTGCTACAATTGCATCCCTGCAACTATGAGATGAAAACAAATTTACTTTGTAAGAAATTTTTAAAAGTTAGCGGTATTACAATATTTCAGATATAATAGTGTAGCTGCAGAAAACAGCAAAAAACTGTAGTGTGCATAACATGTAATTGCACAGTCCAAATTAAATTCACATCTGTGTTTGGCTTGAGGCAAAACACCAGAGCAGAAAAATGAGATCTGAGGATGCTATGGTGCTCCACAGGCAGAGGAGATCTTCCTTTGGAGGAAATGAGCCATCTTCTGAATATGTAGAAAAGCACCACTTTTCTGACAAAGCGAATGAGGGCACAGATCAATTTGGTCTTGTTCAGGCTTCTGGAAAACTATATTTTATACCGGCTCATTTAGCTCTTCTTACCTCTAAAATGAAAACAATCAGCTGTTAAGTCTTTGCATTAGTACCAAACCGTCTCTCATTCTGGTTCCCTTTAACAGCTCTTTATAAGATCATTTTTTTCCTTCCCCAAAGAAATTAAGATTTAGAGAACAATCAGGTTGTCTTCCTCTTTCCTAATTTAAACCCAGATGTCTGTCTCAGTTAAATCAAAGTGTATTATAATTTAAGCAGGTTACACTTTGCCATTGCACACTCGCCTGGGGGATGCAGCCCTCTGCAGGATGGATGGTTGCAGCATCATAAACTGATTCTCTTCAGAGGATTTCTGATGACCTTTCTGAAAAACGCCCCCGTGCACAATTCCAAAGTCTGGAGCAAGAACAGAAGACGCTGGACACAGGCTATAGGAGTCTTGAAACAAGACACTGTGATCAGTCAATCACGGAATCTTAGAACCATTTAGGGCAGAAAGAACCTCTAAGATCACCAAGTTCAGCCATTAACCCAGCACTGCCAGAGTCCATCACTAAACCATGTCCCCAAATTTCACATCTACAGACCTTTGAAATACCTCGAGGTTGTTTACTCAACCACTTCCCTGGGCAGCCTGTTCCAATGCTTGACAACTCTTTCACTGAAGAAATGTTTCCTAATATCCACTCTAAACCTCCCTTGGCATAACCTGAGGCCATTTCCTCTTGCCCTATTTCTTGTTTCTAGGGAGAAGGGACCATCATATCCTACAACATCACTGGCTTCCAATTTGAGAGTAAGATGGCATACCAGAGTAATAGAAGAGATGATCATTTATGTAGTACCATGCATTGCTTTACCTGTTTTGGTTTTTTCTTGTTTCCATAGAAGTTACTGTCATTTGCTGTAATCAATATAACTTTTTTATTTCCTGGATTTCAAGGCAGGAAATTATACTAACACCCCTTGGAGAGGGTGATGTGATTTTCACACTGCAGTTCTCAGTCTTTCTCATAGATTCAGATTCCTTCACAGGGGAAATTGATACTGAAGTGATGTTTTAGTGATTTAAATAGTATCAGATGTGGTTTGCTGAAGAAAAAAAAAAGACAAAAACAACTCACAAGTAGCAATTTACCCAACAAATCTGTTTTGTGTAAACAATAGCTTATTTCAAGTTTTTATATAAACTGATGCCTGGTTAGAAGGATTTCCCAGGTGGCCATAGCAAATGCATCTCCTTCCATTAGCACTCCTGGTGTGGTGGGAGAGCTTTTTGTAACGTGAGAGGGATGTGTATTTTGCTGGATCTCCACTTTTCCATTCATACCTGCCTGGTGTCCCACACTGGCACAGCTAACAAGTGTTGAAAGAAATTAATGTTTTTGTAAAATGGTGTAGCAGCATCTCTCACTACACAGAAACATGGGGCTTTCTTTAACAAACATCAAAAACCCAGTGTAAGATAAAATCAAGCTTCTACTACAGAAAAGCTTTAAAAATTCTTTTGAGAAATCTTAAATCTATTCAGTTGTTTTTGTTCTTAAATATGCCCAGTCAACAGAACAAAACCCATCTGACAAAATGCAATGGTTTTTCAAGGTAATTCTGGATGTTGTTTCTCCTGAAGGTAAAACCACTTTGCAATGTGGTTTAATTCCCCTTTCCTCCTCTCTTCCCGTTCTTTCCTTTTCTCCTTCCTCATCATTCTTTTTCCACCATGTCATGGAAGTGGGCTCTGATTACCTTGTCGAAAAGTCCCCTGGAATGGGAGCAAAATTTTGGGTCATCCTTTCCTCTTAATCATTAATAGCATAAGCTAGTGCTAAACTATGTTTGAAGGCAGGTTTCCTTGGGTTTGGGTCTTCTCTCTTTCATGCAGAGCAGAGTTTATGTACAAGGTTTCCAAAACCTTATCTGGAGTCAGTCTGTGC
Source organism: Pardalotus punctatus (assembly GCA_013400915.1). NCBI lineage: Eukaryota > Metazoa > Chordata > Aves > Passeriformes > Pardalotidae > Pardalotus > Pardalotus punctatus. The sequence continues at coordinate 1,324,366 of VZTX01001176.1, read as the reverse complement.
CTTGGTTCCCCCTGAGAAAAAGTGGGAGTGATGGTTCCTCGTGGTGCCAGATTTTTTATGTGTACCTATGACTTGAACTTTAGACATCAACACTTTGCATTGTTAGGCTGGTCTGACAAAGAGCTGTAACATTCCCAGGGGACTTAACATCCTCCCTCTCATACACCTGCTCCAAAAGAGTGTTGGGTACCAGATGGACACCCGAAGTCCAAGCCTGGACCACAGCTCAAGACTGGTCCCATCCCAACCACTTTGTGCCTGGCCATGGTTTGTCACACTTGTCCCAAAGCTGTTACCACCTTGGCTGAGCTGAGTATCCCTGGACTGTTCTCAGATCTGAAATTTGGATTAATTAACTAGGCATCCCTGGCCAGATGCCCCCACAAGGAATTTCTAGTTAATTTTAAGTCAAAGATACCTTATATACAGGAAGGATGTCTTTCCTGCATGTTCCCATCACTACTTCCTATTAACTGACTTAGTTCTTCCCCCACTGTAGAGCAATTTTAGGCCTCCAATGCCTAGTTCATGCCTTCCCCTACATGGCAAGAAACATAAAAGTTAAGCATTTCCATGGCTCAGTGAACCTCACTCCTAGAACATTAAGCTTACTGACTCTGAAAAGGTGGCTTTGATGCCTTCCTTTAACATAAAAACCAGAGCACGTTAAACTCTTACTTATTGCTCCAGCGGATTTTAGTGTTGTGAGTGGAAATAAAAGCATAGCTAAAGCATGGTGAGAAACCTCTACTGGCGCTGCACTGTGTCCTCTGGGCACACTTTCCCCAGGGCTATTCCTTTCTCTTTTCCACAGGGTCTATGCCAGCCCTGTCACCACATCAGCTGGATGCTTTCCAGAGGAGGATTAGCAGCTGTCGCACGGCTGCTTTCCATTTTGTTCTCCTGCCTGAGGAAAACCAGGCTGTCACCCTTGCACAAGCCTTAAATCATAATTTCCCAGAAACAAATCTCTACTCTTGTATTTGGTGTACAGAAAATTATACTTTACTAAATAAATCAGGTTTTCTTTCTTCATTTCTCTCCCCCACTCCCCTCCCTCCATCCCTCCCTTCATTCCCTCCCTCCTGCATGTACATGTATGAGCCGCACTGTCTCTTCTACCTGCAAATCCTGTTGTAAGATCTCAGCTGAGTCTCCGTAGAAAAAAACTGCTAAATAGTTACTGTATGTTTAGTGATATATGGGTCAAAGTATTTACAAACAACTCTAAACAGAGATCCCTAATTAAAGTTCTGTTAAAGGATGCAGGACTGGGGTGGGAATCTGGATATGCAGCTGTGTTTTTTCTTTTCTTTGTTTTTCCCTCTTTTTCTTTTTTCCCCTCAAAATCCGTCTTTGAGGACTGTCAGAAAATTAACTGATACTATTATAGATGTAGATGCTTCATTAGACCAATCTTCAATCAAACAAAAAAGTTAAATGTAACTCACTCTCCTAAGGTAAGTTCGAACTTTCTCCTAAGAAAGTTCGAGAAAATATTCAGGGCTGTTGACAGACCCAGGGCATTAATGCATTTCACCTTCTGCAGTGGCTCCTCTTGAAAATTACTACTCCTTACCTGACCCAATTTTAAGAAAAACACACCCAAAAGTCAGCTCAGTCTTGCAAGCAGACATCACTGCTCTGATCAGGGTGACTTCTCCTCAAGGAGGAAGGTAGAACAGGCTGATTTGTCCTGCCATACAAGCAGCATCTGTGGTCTCCTAAAGCAATGACTGGCACAGATGTATGGAAGGGAAAGGCAGGATTTGTTCTTTTCTACCCTCTCTTGGCAGGTGTCACAGCAATACAAAAGTGTCAGAAGACTTTGGCTGCAACAACATAAAAGAAGCGGGGAAAATCTGTAAAGGAATTAGAAACAGGAGGATAACAGATAATTTTTGTTTTCACCACAGCTTTGGGTATGTGTGTCCATGTGTGTACAGGGGATGGAGAGGAAATAAAAAGACATTTCCTTCTGCTTAAAGCTTTTTTTAAACATGACTTTTGAAAACTCACTCCTCCCCACACACCTGGTATCTTGTTAGAAAAATGTTTTTCCCTCAGAGTGAGATCTCAGATTTAGTGCTTACCAACACAGCACTCATCCTCAATCATGCACTGTCCATTCTTTACTGAGTTCTTGCCTTTACCATGTCAATATTTTCCCGTTTTATTAAATCCTCTTTTTTTTTTTTATTATTCATTCCCTCACACACTCACTTCCTCACAGTTTGATCTGGTAGTGGTCTGCAGCTTTCAACAGAAATAGCACAAAACTTCCAGCATCTCAGAATCAAAGAGCTTTCTTTGAGAAAAGAAAAACTAACAGCAAAACAGCAAATAGAGCTGTTCATATAATACCTCTCATATCCCCACATAAGAAATTCACTGTCACACACTGTTCTTCACTCAGACATTATCATAATTTTGATGGAGAAAGACTAAGTGCATTTCAATATTCCATCTCTAATCTCCTAAGATTAAGCTTTAATCATCAGGCAACAAAGTATCCTGAAGGAAAGGGAGGGGGAGAAGGGAGGAGCACATGGACAACTCAGTTGTTTAATTTCTTGCATTTTATATCAAAATATTGACATAGTAATTGAATTTGCATTGCCTCTTTCACAAGGTGAGTCTTAAAACTAAAGGTCCATCTCTCTCCATGAGAAGGCATAAATCCCTGGCATTCCTGGTATCCTTTGAGGATACGGGAAGAGAACTGAGCATTCCCTGCAGTGTGTTAGAGGATTTTGAACATACAGTTTCCAAAAGAAGTGAACCTTAATAAGAAATTTAAATCTCAGGGCAGCCCAGAGGTAAACTCCAAAATCTTTGAGAGATCTGTATTTTCAGCCCCTTTCTCTGCACTTGTTTTGGTACACTCTGTTCAGGATAATGTCTTTTGCAGGTCCCATTACTGTGTTCCTACCTCTTCATCTTCACCGTGCAGGGAATCCAAGCATCTCCTTCAGGGTCATGAATTAATTTAGGAGCTGGGGAAGCTGAATCTCTTAGGTTTCCAGTGTTCATTTCCTTGTGCAGAACCCTGCAGGAGTGATTCCACCTTTGCTCTGCCCTCACCAGGAATACACATAGATTTAATCATCACTAAGGCTTCAGAGGGTACCAGGAGTATTTATTGCAGTACAATATATTAGGTCATCCATAATTTTTGACAGAGTTTTGCAGCTTTGTGGCAGTGACAGGGAAAGAGAAGCTGTCTGTTAATGTTGTTGGCCTAGAAGAAGGTACTGAGCATGGAACTCAAAACTTCTCAGAAATGTAGGTCAAACCGATGATAACACAGTTATAAGGAGGTACCAGCATCAGCCTGCCTTGAATGAATTCTGCTGCTCTGCTGCTGACTTTGTATGTGCCTGGAGCATCTTGTCCTGGCCCTGCACTCAGTGCTGAGAAACTTCCCGTCCTGGGGCTACGAGAGGACTCTCACACCCAAATCACAACTCCACTGACCCCAACACAGCCCAACACCACAGAGTGGGCAGGAGAGACTCAATGTGCCACAGACAGAGGGAGAGCAGCATCACACGATGCAATTACATGAACAAATGGATGCATCCCCTTGCTTTTTGACCCAAACTGGAAGGGATCCTGCAACAATCAGCAGGTAATTTCTCCCACTAATCAGCCGTAAGAGACAGAGAATATTAGCTCACTAAAGGACAGAAAACTGCTGCTGCTTTCAGACCATAATTAAATTAACTGTGATTTTCCTAAGAAGCACCTTTTTTTCTTTTTCATTACTATAAAGTAATGGACCCAGGGCTGATCCCGTCGGCTTTGAGGCTTTAAGGACAGTAATAACTTAATGAGGAAACTTACATCATGTTTATCCTCCTGCCGCAGGTGCAAACATTCCATGTGCTCCCAGGCAGGAGCTGCGAAGGGAACCGGCCCACCTAAGATTCAGAATCAACTTAGACCTCTCTGTGAGCAGATCCAAGTTAGCCATATTAGCCTGGGGCTTTTTCTCATGTGGTTTTAATTGCCCTGGACCATTTTCAGACGTGCAACTGTTTAGAACCTGGCAAAATTAAAAATGTGGACTATTTTGTCAACAGCCTCCACTCTGCCTCCCTTTCCTCCCACTGAGAGACTCTTTGCTGTTTCTTTTCTGTGTCTGAGGCTTGGAGTTAGGTTCTTGGTAAAGTGTACCATGATTTTAAGTTAATAGTGCCATCTAGTGATGTGGGAGACAACGCGCCTCAGAGTCACCAGGCTCAGGCTTCAGGGCTCCAGGGCTTCCCCAGGAATAAACCATCTTGTATAATATTTAATAATATCTCAGGGCAACCTGTGCCAGAAGCAGGAAGAGTCCCACACATTGCTAGGAGCTGCCCTGGGGGTAGGTGCAAAGGTTAGGAGTCAGTACCCAGAGCCTGGGGAAAAAAAAGAAAACCACTGAGATTTTTATATGAGGTTTTAGGATACTTTACTTAGCAATTACAGGAAGGGGAGAAGGTAAAAAACATGATACTGTGGTGCTCTTGCATATTTCTGGCACACATGCACACTTATATGCCACACATATATATATTCCACACACACACACACATATATATAAAATATTAATAGATGTATCTGACTGTAAATAGATGCGTCTGTCTCTCCCCAGTGGCATATACAAATATCTGTTGAATCCTCAGAATTCAGCAGCCTCATTCCCAGAGGCTGTATTTCGTTATTCTGTTCCCAAATAGGGGAATAGGCAGAGTGGACACACATACAGAGTAGCCAATCCCAAATGCATGATCATTTGAAGTTTTTCACTATGGCAAATTAAGCAACTGCATGTAAAATCTCAGGGGCTCTTTAATACATCCCAAAGGTTGAATTTTCAAAAGTAGGTACAATGAAATTTTATTCTCATTCACTTTCTGAACCTTTTTCTCTGTGCTCTCTCCATGTGCCTTTCAGTTTGCCTTCATGCCCATCCCTTAAGATATGAAGGACCTGAGGGCTTCTGTTTAAGCCCAGAGCATGCAAAGACAACACTTCATGTGATTTATTTTAATGAGAAGGCAAAGCACCATTATGCAGCCAGACTCCAAGTGAATCTTTCATTCCACCTGCTACAGGAGGATGCTGGATGATACATTTCTGTGCATTCTTGCAGCTGAGGGAATGAACTGAAGTAAAAGTTGTTCTCAGTTTCCTGAATAAAAGATAGGAAAACTGAGTCTTGAAACAAGCTTTCCAGGTGCTTGAACAAACATGCTTCTGTCAAAGGTCTAAAAGGAGACCTGACTGCTCTTTACTTGGCTTATGTTTATTCTGTACTTCATGTTTTGTAGTTTCCCTTAGTGACTTTTGATAGCTGGGGTAAAACATGTCTGATTCTTTTCCTTTCCCTGCTCATTATTTATTTCTGTTTTTAATTACTGGTGCTGTTTGTCTGTTTGTTTCCTTGTTTTCCTCTGACATGTGAGAGTTTACCCAGGGGTGCAGGGTGGGATGTGCTGGTGATGGGAGTGAAACAGAATTTCCTCTAGAATCTGGATGGCAATTCTTCAACATGCACTCAGGGCTGAAATATTTTTCAGGCTGAAGGCAGAAGGCAATTTGTAGGACAAAGCTCTGCAGACCTATAAAGTATGGTTTGCTTATTTAATTATTTTTCTAAATCATTGCTGGTTTTGCAGGAGGTGAGTACACTGGCAACACCCAACATCTCTCTCAGCCTTTTTCTTTGACACATCATATTTAGAGATTTTGGTCTTACACTGTAAAATTTCAGTATCGTGTAGACTTTTTCAAAGTATTTTTTTTCCCCAGGGTTTGAAGTATATTTTGCCAACCAAACATTAATTGCATTGTTTCCTGTAAGTTTGAGGACTGGACTTCATGACCCCGCCAGTCACTTTGTACTCCTAAACATGTTTTCCTTTCCTATTATTTTTTTGAGGCATAGTTTTCTTTAAATCTTAAAATAGTTGCAACATCTAGCTTAAAACCAAGTTGCAAAACTAGGATAGGATCAAAGAAAGCCTGGAGATATATATCCAGGGACTTGATTTCTCTCTCTCCCCCCTTGCCATTTGTTGCCCCAAATTGCAGAAAATAGATGCACTCCTGGAAGACTGAAAGGTTTGTCTGAGGAACAGCACACAGCTCCAGTGAGGAGCTGCTGGGTTAAAGTGTTATTTGCATGATTCAGGCAGGGAAATTAAGTATATATGTGGCATACAAAGTCTAACTACAGTCCTACAGCCTCTAAGGATCCCACAGAAGTACCTTCACGTGCCCCAATGCATATAATTTCTTACACAGTGGGCTTGGGTTTCCATGTGTACCCAACAGAAATACCTCTCAATTATCCTGATCAGTGGGTCTCTTGGCTGCAGAGATCAGTTTGAAAGCTCTGATGCTTTGTCAGAATCGGCAAAGGATTTCACACCATTCTGAGCTGCCATTTGCCTGCAGGTAAAGTGCGTCACGGTGCCAATTAGAGCAAATTATGAGTGGGGTGACCTGCCATGACATGGAGATGTCAGGCAGGATTTAGTTTGCCTTTGTAGAACAGAGGAGGTAGATCCTGCACTAGAACCTGGAATTTTCTTATCTGGGTTTTTTGCAGCCTTTGGATATAGGTTTCCTGATTTTTCTTTAGAGGGAACTTATTTGGGGTCACATCTGCACAAGGTGCTGTAGTGCTGTGGGTCATGGCCAAGGCCATGCAGTGACACCTGCACTGATTACATTCTTTCCCTTCTCATGGAAGGGATCAGCATTGCATCTGTCCCCAATGAACAGGCATAAAATCAGAGAACCACAGAGTGGTTTGGGTTGGAAGGGACCTTAAGGGTATTCTAGTTCCAATCCCCCTGCTAGACCAGTTTGCTCAAAACCCCAGCCAATCTAGCCCTGAACACTCAAATAACAATATAAATATCTGTCTGTATTGCATGCAGATTTTTGCAGTTGAATTTTTTATCTGAAGTCTAAATTGAGAAGCAGACTCTATCCCCAGCCTCCAAAAAAACTCCATTCCCAGATTTCCATTTATTTTTTTCAAGATCATTGGTAAATCCATTATGTCAGGAGATTTGGAGTTATCCGGGGTTCTTTGATGCATTTTCACCTTCTGTTTGCTCTTCAAGAAGTACATCAGACTAATAGGATGGTAAGCAATGCCTGTAAGCATGTCAGCTCTGTGACACGCATTGTTCTCATCCCTGAGTGTCCATGTGTGCCAGGAACTGTTGTTCCCTGTCTGTCTCAAAGCACTTGTGTCAGGTTTCAAAAGCAGGCTGTGCTGGCATGGGGCGGAGGGAGGTGACACCCCTGTTTGGAGCAGTGGGTGTGAAATATGTCTGCAAAGATGAAGTCACTCCTCTAAAGCACAGGGCACTCCATTCCTCTGTGCTTTGCCTTGTTGCCTTCTATATTAATCAAAAGATAAGAAACTGAATGTGATCTCTCTGCACACTCCTGGAAATACAGCAGTGCCCTGTTTGGCTTGAGGTGAGGGGAGAATAAAGCAGGCCAAAACTCTCAAAGGCCAAAACTCTGCGCCCTGCAAGGCTCTCTGAGGGTGAAGGACTGGAACCAAGTGATTTTAGGGTCCCTTCCCACACAAATCATTCTGTGTTTCTGTGTTAGGTGAGAAGAATCCCACCCACTCTTCCCAGTCATTCAGCAACCATATCTAAAAGTCCAAATATTTAAATTAGAAGGCAGGACAATGGTCATTTTTAGTCTGTGCAACCGCTCCTATGCTGTATGGAGAAGTTGAGGTGTATGTAGCATAAGACCAAAGGTATCACAATGCTGAGACTCGTATCTTTTCTGGTTGAATTCAGACAGAACAAGCCCGAATGTAACCAAAAAAAAAAACACAAAAAAACAACAAAAAAGGAATTGTAAATAAGTAAAAAGCTGAGTAAACACAGAATGTGGTTTTATGACTGGAAGTATAATGGTCCTTTCAATAACGCAGTATCTTTGGAATATCAAATCCAGTTTTTGAAAAGAAACCTTCTTTGGAGCCATTTCAGATGAATATGGTTGGTCTAATTAGTAGTGGGTTTATCACATTCCCCTCTTTTCAGAGAATACATTCTGAAAGGTTGCTGTCTTTGAGCTCATTAAGGTTGTATATACCATTACAATTACAAAACTTATACTTTTGCTTATTCTTTGGGGGAAAGAAAGAAAGTTATCTACTTAGAATAGTACCTGGCACATTCAGATTTCTATATATTCACACCATCAATACCTTATTGTGTCTGCTCCTGCCTACATTTATTGGAAATACCTCCAGCCTAGAACTAAAATATACTACAAATATCACAATTTCTTTACACTTTGGTAGCTCATGAAAAGGAGCATTTACAAACATAAGTCTTGCTTTTATAAAACTCTTATCCTCCTTTTCAGCTATGATGCCAGACTGAATCACAGCTGAGCAATGTTACAGCTGCCCTAATTCAAACTCTGTGCCAGCAGCTTGGGAGCAGTTCTACAGAATTTAATGGAGGGCAGTGACATGAACTGATATGGATCAAAAATGTAGAAAGAGAACTCAGTCTTCACTATTAGAGTCATAGAATGGTTTGTGTTGGAAGGGAATTCAAAGATCATCTCATTCCAACCCCTCTGCCATGAGCAGGGACACCTTCCACTACACCAGGTTTCTCAAAGCCCCATCCAACCTGGCCTAAACACTTCCAAGAGTGGGATATCCACAGCTTCTCTGGGCATCTTGTGCCTGTGCCCAGTCTGATTGTGGTTTTATTTTAAACTCTTGTTCAGACTAGTGATGCTTTTATGCCAAAATTTCTTTATAGTATCATGTAAACTGAAATCAACCATTTAGGTTTTTTGTTTTCCTATCTTTTCTTTTCCCCATCCTTCTTTCAGGAACAGTATGATATGCACAGTACAGTGTGAACAAACACCCATGCAATTATGGAGGCACCTTGTAATTCAAACCTACACATCTCTCCTAAAAACTTGTGCTGGGATGGTAAAAGACACTCTATTCCTTGGGTCCTCAGATAGCACAAAATAAAAGAGAGGAAGAGAAGGACAATGTGAAAAAAGATCACCAAGTTCAAATTATTTCACGATAAGAAGCTGTTGATACAGGGAAATTGAAACCAAAAAGAGAGAAAAAAAATCCCAAGCATAACATGCTACCTGTATTAAGTCCCAGACAGAATTTATTTTCCATTTATTTGACTGGAATTGACATTTCAAAGCATATTCTGCTGGCACTGAAATCACCAAGAAATTTTATAGCAAATGAGAATATGATTAAACAAAGTAGGGCAGCATGGCTTAACTGGGACCATACTTGAAGACTCTACAAGGATGGACTTACAAACTTATTTTAGAGCAAAGAGGTGGTAAGTTGACCATGATGGACATTTAAAACAGATAACAAAGGTAGAGACCTGCATCTACAAAAGATGGGAGCAGTACTGAGGTGACAGTAGTGCCCTTCAACACATCCATTGCTGAGCTAAAATTCTGCAAAAGCACTGGGATCTTCTCAGAATTAGCAAGCCAATGACAGAGAAGGGAGGAATTCTAATTATTTAACTGAGTGTGAAAGAGAGTAATGAATGCATAAAGTTTAAAAAGAAAGGAATTCCAGACAGCTTTTTTTTTTATTTAAAACTAAGGAAAGAGCATATTGCGAACAAAGAAAAGGACACCATTAATGCAATTACAGATTTAGGCTCACATTGTAGACAGAATTGGGCCAGTTGTTACCAGAAGACCCAGCATTCATTATAATTCACTCAGAAAGCAAAATCAAGCTGTTGAAAAAGAGGCAAGCCAGTGGAAGGGAATTAGGACCCAATGAAAAATAAGAAAGGAAAGATAATCAAAGACCCAGCCAGGGCTTTATATCGCTCTTCTTTCTGTCCACATCTTCAGACCCAGCTCCTCAGGAGGAGACACCTTCTCTGGTCAGAACCCATGTTCCCTCTTGTGCCCTAAGGTAAAAAATGGGTTGCCAACTCAAGAGCATTGTTTCAATAGGAACAGGGTAAAATTGGTCACGTGTTGCTTAGTATGGAATAATACTTTCATAATAACTTTTTTTGGCCAGTTCTTGGTGTGAATACTGGCAAATAAGTAATGAAAATGAAAACCATACAAAAACAAACAAAAACAAAAAGAAAAGGCAAAGGAAATAGGAAACCCATGTAGATGGATTTCAGGATGATCTCAGACATGGATGCCTTTGTTCTGCATTGATCCAAAGGCTAGATTTCCTAGACCAGAAGGCAGGCAGAACTGTTGTTGACATCAATTTTTTTTTCTATGGCTTCATGAGACATTATTTGTGAAAGTATCATCAGAAAATATTAGAATTTAACATATTTCAATCATCTATGCTCAGCTGAGCATGGTAATTATTTCTTTTTTTCACAGGTAACTGCTAATTTAAGTTAGTAAATTATCTTCCTTAAATTCTGCAGCCTGTGTATTTTCAGATAGCAAATGATGTATTTGTTTAACTTTAGACTTTTGTGTGCTGTGGGACCCTGTTCTGCTCGAGAGCAACTGCTGTCATTTGAAAAATAGCTGAAGATGTTTCAGAAAAAGAGAATGAGCTCAAACTGTGTGGGAACCAGGTTGTCTGTGACTATGGCCATGGCTTTTTCTGAAAATAACTGAAGGCTCTATGCAGGTTTCCACACCAAGGGGTCACTTCTGTGAGAAGCTGCCAGAAGCTTCTACCATGTCCAACAGCACCAATGCCTCGGCTTCATGATAGACCCAACACTGGCCAAGGCTGAGCCCTTCAGTCACAGTGACAACACCTCTGGGATCACGTATTTAAAATAGGGATAAGGTTACTGCACAATGGCAATTGCAGGCAGAGAGAGGAGGGGTAAAATGTGAGAGAAACAACCCTGCAGAGATCCCCCCACACTGCAGCAGGCTCCTGGCAGGACCTGTGACCCATGGAACGAGGATCCCACACTGGAGCAGGCTCCTGGCAGGACCTGTGACCTTGAGGGAAACCCACACTGGAGCAGCCTGTTCCTGAAGGGCTGACCCCACGGGAGGGACCCCACTGGAGCAGTTCATCAAGAGCTGCAGCTCGTGGGAAGGGCTCACACTGGAGAAGTTCATGGGTGACTGCCTCCCGTGGGAGGGACCCCACTCTAGAGCAGAGGGAAACTGAGGTGTTCTCCTGCTGAAAAAGAAGGAGCAGCAGAAACGCGATGAACTGACTGCAAACACCATTCCCTGTCCCCCTGCATCACTGCAGAGGAAGAGGTAGATAATTTGAGAGTGAAATTGAACCTGGGAAGGGAGGGCTGGGGAGAAAATATTTGAAAATTTGGTTTTACTTCTGATTTGATTGTTAATAAATTAAATTATTTTCCCCTGTGATGATTACTGATGAGTGATCGTTCCATGTCTTTATCTCACCCTACAAGCCTTTCATTATACTTTCTCTCACCATCCATCTGACAGAGCAGCTTTGCTGGGCACCTGGTGGTCAGCCCAGCAGAGCAGTAGATGCTGGATGGCCCACGCAGTTCACTAAATCAGTGTGTACACAGAGAGATGGAGCCTTTGGCCTCCTTTCGTGCAAACTGCCCCTTGAAGTAAATTTGTGTTGCTATAGAAACACAATATGTGGCCCATAAATTCTGTTGGCAAGGAAAAAAAAACAGCATGCATTCCTTTAAAGTTCCTCAGGGTTGACCATTCCCTTAGGGAGGATCTTTTGCAGCAATGTCTCAGACTCGTTTATTTATGTCACTGAAATCCCTACAGGAATCACAGGACTGGATGCTCTCCTCCCCAGCCCAACTTCTTCCCCACTGACTGTTTATCCTTCCCCTGTTTTAGACTCACAGTTGGTTCTGAAAATTGAACCCTCTTTCTAGAAGTTTAGGCCATTAAAGTCTTTGACTACAGCCAATCTACCCTATGGCATATTTCTTTTTATAAGCTTAAGAAGTCTGTGGCAACATTTCTTTTCAATGAAAATTGAGGTAGAATCTTCCAAATTATTTGTTTTCTCACAGTTGTCAGATGCAGTGTGGATGGACTGAAAACACAGAAGAACTTGCAGGCACCACCCCTCTATTATCATATCCATATCAAAAATACACCCCTGTTTTGTTCCAGCAAGAAGAAAATTGCCATACCTCCAGTCACCCGTAGTACACAGCATTTGTGTTATGAGAGTGCTTATCAAATTTGAACAGAAGTTGATGTAAAATTCTAGAGAAAAGCAACTGACTTATTTTAGTGTGGCACAGAAATAGTACAGGCAACAAAATGTAGGCCTGACATATTGATGTAGAGGCAACAGCAATAAAAAGATGATACCCTCAGTCTTCAAAACACTAGAAGTTTACCTTAGTAATTATATTTGCCCATTAGTAATGGATTAGAAACTGAGCTAATTCATTATGAAAACTACATGCATTTGTATTCATCACATTTTATCAGTTGAGAGCAGACACTGAAATAACTTGTTTAAGAAGTTGATAAGAATATGCAGCAAGCCAGTGGCATGAGGCAGGAGTTCAATTTGCTAACAGAATCATGCTACTGGATAGCCAAGACACACTTTCTTCAGAGTTAGCACTGATATTGTTACCTGACCAAAGGCTAAGTAAATTAAATATATTGAACCTGGCAAGGATCAGATGAACAAAGAGAGGTGAAGGAGCTGTGTGGTACCTTTATCAGGGAAAGCCAGGGCACTGAACCAGACCATCAAAGAAAGACTAGACCTTTGTCCTGGTCAGGAACCTACCATGATAAGCCAGTCCCTCCCCAGAAGGCTGTGCAGACTAAAGGGGTTATTGCCTAGAGCAGTTAACACCTTGGGGAAATGCTGCTTTATCCAAGGTTTTGTGATAAAAGTGCTGAAAACCTATTATATCGTGTGACAAATGACACAAAGGTTAATGCATGACTGGATCACTCTTCATAGCTGGCAGCTGATACTGAAAATTTTTGCTGTGTGTTTTGGAGCTCACTCAAATATGAAACCTTCCCCCAGCCTTCCCTACTTTTTAGCTTTTAAAACCATTCATGGCAAATTTTTGGAAATGTCTGGTGATTCTGAACTCCCTGGATTTCTGGAAAGCCTGCCTTGTATCAGCTGCCAAACTGAGAAGCTACGATTCAAGCACTGAGTTAGCCACCCCTTGGAAAATCTTCTGTTCTGAAATTGTGCCTCAATCGTCATGGATGTACCCACACACAACTTGGGAAGACACTAATTTCCTTTCTATATCAGCTGGGACTTCTGCATCCCAGTACTGCAGTGACCACGTCTATTTTGTTTTGAGATGGAGTAGGAAAGCATGCATTTATGTGTACTGATCAAAAGAATTGTGCTTTAAATTGCACTAGACATTCATCATCCTCACTGTCCCCAGTAGATACACTGCACTCTACAGGAATGGGCTGAGCTGCAAAGATGAGAATCTATTTTCAGCTCTGCTTTGGAGGCTAGAGCCTGAATTTGTGTAGATTCTTTAGGGGAAAATTTAGTTCCACTGTTTTGTTCCTTGTTTTATTTAATTTATGATATTTTCTTACTACACATGTACTCCCAAAAATTGAATTAAAAACATTCATTTTCTTCATAAAATACACATAAAATAATTTTTTAAAAATATTTTTTCCAGCTATTAAGCTCAGGATTGCTTTCCAACATCTTCTTCCACAAAAGTTTATTCTTAAGCATTTAATTTCAGATTCTGCAAAGTAGCACAGTGCCATAATCACCATTTAATTGATGTTTAAATCCTTCTGTTTGTCTGAGTGACAGCAAAGGGAATTTCAATTAAACAGCAGTGTTGCTGTGATAATATTTAAAAGCCCACTAAAAGAAAAAATAAAAGTATTTGACATTTCACAGTACTGACACCTGCCTGAAAATATAATCTATTATATCTTAATGAAATGTGCTGTGAAAATACATTTTTATGCAGTATACAGCTCTCAGCTGAATTTGCGTATTTTTTTGCCCTTTGAAAAGAAGATGCCAAGACCTAATTGAATAGACCAGGCATTAGGTCACAGGCTTGCTGCATGCTGTTTGTAAAATGCACGGTTTTATTTTCTTGCATAGCTAAGAGAAAACTCCTTTATCGAGTTTTTCTACATACTTTACATGTATAAAATGGAGAAGATATTGACAAGAAGTTAGCTTTAGCTCAAATTAATACGTTCTATTTATAAAACCTGTCTACAGATGTGTTTATTACAAATATCTCATTCTAGTGATATTTCAGAATAATCAATCTGTGTTTGCTTTTTTCCTTGTCAGCCACTGCCACCTAAGTTTCACTTCAGACTATCCTGAAGCTGACACCAAGATTTAGTTGGCTCCTGTGTTATCAAAGAAGATTGAGGGACATTTTATTTGTCCTTTCAAAACAGAGTATGAGAAAAAATTTTATTGAAGGAATTAATATGTGCTTAATGCTGTATTAATGTAGGAGACTGTTTCAAATTGAGATTAATATTGCCCTGGAACATCCTCCAAGTTGTTATGGAGAGGCAGAACATACACTGAGATGGAGCTCTGTCCTTTGCCATGGCAAAGGTGTGACGGGAGGATTTGGGTAGCACAAAAGCAGTTCAAGTAAAAAAAAGACACTAATGATTTAACATAAATACTAATGAACAAACTGCTGCTGATTGTGCAGGGTGGTGTGTACTGTGGCCCAATCTGCAGTTCAATCTTATTTCATCTTTTAGACTAAGATGGTGACTGACAGTAGAAAAATAGGAAGTGAAAGAAAAGAGCTCCTACTTTTCCATGAATATACACATCTCAACAGGGTTGCTCTGACCTATATTTAAGATCCAACTTGAGTTTCCCTAATTAATTTAATTTATTTTTTCTATTTTATTCTGTCTTTCTCCTTCCCCTATCAAGATTTCTCTTGACAGATCTTGAAGGTAAATATTAAGGACAAAAAGAGCTTCCTGGGCTGCATAAAAAGAAACACATCCAGCGGGTTAAGGGAGGTGATTCACCCCTGCTACTCCCCTCTTGTGATATCCCACCTGGAGCTCTGTGTCCAGCTCTGGGATCCCCTGCACAAGAAAGACATGAATGTGTTAGACCAGGTCTAGAGGAGATCACAGAGATGCTCAAAGGGCTGGAGCTCCTCGCTTGTGAGACGGGCTGAGAAAGTTGGTGTTTTTCAGCCTGGAGAAAAGGAGATTCGGGGGAAAACTTATATCACCTTCCAGTATGTAAAGGGGGTCTGCAAGAGAGCTGGAAAGAGACTTTTTGCAAGGACATGCAGTGATAGGACAAGAGGAATGGTTTTAATCTGAAAAAAATGTAGATTTAGACCATAAAGAAGACTTTTTTTTTTTTTTTTACAATGAGAGGGGTGAAACACAGGAACAGGTTGCCCATAGATGATCTGTTAAGGGTCATACCAAACCAAATAAAACCAAACCAAACCATCCTATGATTATATGAAAGCTAATTTCCAGAGCTTCTTCCTTCAAATCTTTCTTTAGCAAATTTCTCTCTGCAATACTCATTCATTTATTTTAATTAGTGAGAATTCTGTAACCCACCACAACAAATAAAATCAATAACATAAAAGATAAAAACAAACAGCTTGATCAACATCTTTCTTGCAACTATTTGGTTTGTAACAGATTTCCCCCAGTCCCTCAGGAAAGGAAACATCCACAGCACCAGCCCACCTACTGCATTGACATATTTCAGTTCATTTCAGCTCTTGGGCTGACTCACTAAAAAAACAGTTTACCTGCAAATTGAGTCTCTAATAGAAGCATCGTCTCCCTCACCCCCTTTTGTTCTGTGTTCATTTCCTTCTCTTCTCTGTCAAAAGGAAGAAATTACCACATAACAGTTTTTTGGTTTGCTTCCTCCTGGGTTGTTTGTTGGAGTTTTTTTTTCTTAAGGTATCTTCTGGTATGTGTATCTCAATTTTCAGGCACGCCTCACATCCACATGTCCCTTGACAGACTTTCAGATGCTACATATTTCATTCAATACAACCAAGCTCTCATCCTAAAGAATGCTATTGAGTAAATCCATTTAAGTAATAAAAATAATAATGATAGGTCATTCTCAGGGTGATTCTTACTCTTAAGACAAAACAGAAGTCCAGGATACCTCTTATTAACTTTGACAAATGACAAATCAAATTTAGTGATATTGTATCACTGTTGGTTTCACCATCCCTGTTGAGAGAAGTCTCAGGAAAATAAGACCTTCCATTTCTGTATTTACACTGTCTCTGAGAGTCCTGCTGCTGATTTTCTAGAACTAGTAATGATGGCATATATGCTTTTTACAGAGTTGTAATGGATTATTTCTCTTAAGGTGTGACTTTACAAAGGGTAAGGAACAGCTTCAGTACAAAATAGGCATTGTGTCAAAGGAATATACTGAAAAATAAGACACCCTCTTAGAGAAACTTCAAAGACTGGAACAACATTGGGAGAAGAGCACACAGCACTGAGGAAGTAACGAAAGAGAGAAAAGTGCATTGTCTGCCTGCCTGGCATGGGACACACAGGCAAGAAGTGACCTATGGCATCCACTTTAAAAAGCAAAATTTTCTTGGATATAAGGGATACAAAGGGAAGTGAAAAGGTTTGCTCTGAACTATAGATGTCTGGAGTATTATGTGCTCCATTTGATTTTCAGGTTCCTTGAGATTCACAAATAGCTGGAGACAAGGTACCATAGTGGCAGGAGGGAAGGGAGAAATTAGGAATGCATAGACAGGGTAACATCAAGGGTGGAAACCGACAGGGGTTTTGGGGAAGGCTAATCAATTGCTATTTCATAGAATCATAGAATGCTTCAGTCTGGAAGAGACCTTAAAAATCGTCTCATTCCACCCCCTCTGCCATGGGCAGGGACACCTTCCACTGTCCCAGGTTGCTCCAAGCCCCATCCACCCTGGCCTTGAAATCTTCCAGGGATGGGGCAGCCACAGCTTCTCTGGGCAACCTGTGCTAGTGGCTCATCACCCTCACAGTGAAGAATTTCTTCCTAATATCTCATCTAAACCTGGACTCTTTCAGCTCAAAGTCATTCCCCCAGTATGATATTTGCAGTATCTGTAAAGAGACTGGACTGCATTTTCTTGATAACAATAAACAGTAACGAGAAGTTGTGTAAAAACTTGCTGTTCCACTTCATCGGGTGCAGTTTGGTAACTACAGAAAATGTATGTTACATTCAATTGGGTCATTCAATACTCAGTACTTTGGGAAATTCAAAATGCTTTGTTTCCTGGTCATGAAAGAAATCTTCGCTCAAGGTCCTTGCAAATTACAAAATGAAAACAATGACTGGGAGGGTTTTTTAATAAAGAATATTTGACAAAATATTAAAATGCATGATGTCCATATTTATGGTTTATATCTTAACCTTTTATTATATTTCTGAATTTAGACTGCTCTCAGGAAGGTAAAATTGACGTATTTAATTCCTGTCTTTTCATTCTATATTTTTTTTAATGTATAGCTATTACTAACAAAAGTGACATTATTTAAACAATATAAAGTTATTTTTTCATATGTCATCTTGGATGACTAATATAAACGTAATGCCATCAATAGAACTGCAGAATTATGAGTGGAATGACCATGGGATGCATCTATTCTAATGGCTTTCCTGTTCATATTTGTTGCAAGATCTTTTATTTTGTATCAAAACCTCCAATCTCAAGATGAATCAGTAAAAGCTTCCTGATTTAGAAGACCCATTATTGCTAATGGTGTTTATGCAGAATTTTAATTGTTTTATATTGTTTTATTCTTTTGCAGTTTGCTTTTTTCGTTGGGTTTGACCTTGAAATGCACTGGCATGATGCTTTTAAGACCTGTGTGCTCAGCAGCCATTCAAGGAATAACTGGATAGTCTTTTTTAGCTGGATGGGTCAAATGTAATTAAGACTACATCATTCATATTGGACAGAATGAGACCAGCACATGCTATTTTTTTATTTAAAAAGTTTTTGTGTAATGGGAAGCAAAAAAAATGAACATGTTGAATGGAATTTCAGGATAATATCATGGTAAAAATGGTCAAAATACATTTTTTCCCTCATATTTATTTTTCCTTTTTTAGGCACCACTCTCTGAATCATAGAGGAAACAAATAGTAACAATGACAATAACGAAATTAAAAAAGGTAACCCTCTGCAAAGGGCATCTGAACTTCTCCCACACACCCCTGCCTGCTCCTCCTCACCCCTCTCCCCAGTAACAATGTCAATCTCTTTATATAAGCAAAGGCTTGTATCTCAGGAAATAGCCTGGCTTCTAGAAAACAGCTGAGCTACTTACAGCAAAGTGGATTTGACTTTATCACTAAATCGTGAAAAAGCAGGATTAAGGATTGTTTCCTTTTCAATTTCTCAGGCTTGTGCTTCAAAGCATGTAGAAGCCTAGCATAAAGCATGGCTTCAGTGCTGGGAGCTAATCCCTTTCCTCCATGCAGTGGTGGGGAATGGTTTTTCTCCACTCTGAGACACTGCCCTGTATTTACCCATCTCTGTCACTGTCACTGAGCAAGTTTTCTTCCTCCTCTCATCCCTCACCATGTTTATACCAATCTTGTCCTCTTCTTGCTTCCTTAGGTGCCAGATAGGCCATTCAGGGTGGCTTCTTTCAGGGGATAAAAAAGTGACCAACTTAGTGAAAGAAGTGAGGAAAGTTTAATTCTTCAGTGTTGCTCCTGAGCAGGGATTTGAAGGATGTGTGGGGCAATCAGGGGAAGAGTTTCCATTAGGGCCATTCAGAGCATGCAGACATCAAAGTCTCCTCAACACTCCCCAGCTCTTGGAGCCAGAGACGCTGTCAGCTATCGTGGCTTCATGTATTATGCAGGCAATGGAGCCTGCTCTTTGATCAGGGGGAAACTGAGAAGAAAAAGCACAGGAAACAACCCAGGAGGGTTGCTGTGAAGTGAATATCTCCCTGCTCTTCTGCAGTTACCTTCGCTTTCAAGGCTCTGCTTTTTGTCTTACCAAGATTCAAAGGCTGCAGACGAGCAGCTTTGCATTTGATTCCAAGATAAGGCCTTATGGAAAACAAAAATGCAAGGAATAAGCAAGAGGCTGAGGGCCTGCTTCTGTGAGAGGGTTTGAGTTATCTCTTTGTTTACGTGTAGCGTCCTAATTTAACAACACATGGAAACAGGGACATTGTAGAGCAGAGGAGAGCAAAGCAATGATTCCTGCAAATATCATTGTTGTTATTTGCTGTTGCCCTACCTTTTTGCCTTGTCTGGGCGAAAAGCAGAGCATACATGGGGAGGGAACAAGACTCTTCTGACGGATGGATCCCTCCCTGTCCTCCTGCCATTCCAGCTCTGCGCTGTCTAAACTGTGGTTATGGCAAGGTGAGGACTCAGTCTTGTCTTTTGTTGAACACTGGCCTGAGGAACTATTTGAAGTCTAAGGACTGTTGAAGTTGGGTCTGTTTAGGACCCACTTGCACTGAGGTGAGTCCATTTGGGGTAGAATAACTTCTGTTTGCCGCAGACACCTGGCAATCCTAAATAGCTACACAGCATTTCATCAGATTATTGGGGGGCAAAAACACACATCCTTTTGGGCCATCCGACTGTGTCTGTGTCGTACTCAGGCTCTGACAGCACCTTGCTGTATAGCACTGTTGATTTGTTAAAATAGTGCCTGGTATAGCTTTGGGCAGGACCAACCAACACTCTAGACAAGTCCCAGGCACTTAGCCAGTGAAAGAGGAAGCAACGGGCGATTTCCAAGAAGCACATTACATGCAGCCATTCTGCTTTAGAAGGCAAGAGAGTTTCGTAGGACAGCTCTTGACCCCTGCATGCCAATAGGGTCAGTGCTAGAAGAAAGTCACAGAGCATTTAAGAGTGTACGTGTATGCCTTGACTCATTCTGCTATGCAAGCATTGACAAATAAACTGAAATAACCCAAGAGCTGGGGTGAAAATTGCTCCCATCCCAGCTGATTACCCTCACTAGGAGCTTCAGGATTCCCCCTATGGATATGAAAGACCTCCAGTGAAAGAAGGCCTAGTACTCAGGACTTGCCCCTCTGAGCTCTCCCTTATGAATGTGTTTGGGCTGGAGTTTATGATATCCTTCCTAGCAGCTGGTACAGAGCTGTGTTTTACACTTGGGATCAAAACCATACTGGGAACACATTCACATTTTATCTACTGTTGAACAGTGTCTGCACATCACCAAGGCCTTTCCTGCTTCTTCCTCTGTTCTCACAGTGAAGACGCCAGGAACAGAATTTTTTTTTCTTTAAGTCCATCTTCTAATTTTGTGGATTCAATCCCTTTTCTCTCCACTTCCCCTTCTTTTGGCAAAGAGTAGCTCTGCAGAACAATGGCAGAGTTGAAGCAAGTATGGTTTGTGAAGTTTGGAAAGCGGGGAGTAGAGATATTCAACTTCTTTTAACTATAACATACCTTTCTTCAATTGTTTGGAAAATTCTTCTTAATCAGATGTTCAGCTATTAAAAGTGTTAAAATGAGTAGAACACATACTATCCAACTCATCTGGAAAGTACCTATTACAGCAACTAGCTTGTGCCAAACTGCACCAATAATAATAATAATATTTAAGTTTAAAAAAAGAAACCAGAATGTTATTTGTGAGGAATAGAAAAAAGGAAAAAAAAACAAAAAAACAAAAAAAAACCAAACCCACCCAGTGTGTTCCCCAGTTATTTATATTTTTAAAAGACTTAGTGTCTTCTTTGCTTGCTGAGAATAGTCCCACAGCAGATGTCTAATGGCACTTACCAAGGTCCTGGAGACCAAGTTGGTAATAACTAAAAGGTGCAATTACAATAATTTTCTCAGAGTGCCGCTAGGTAAAATCCACCCAGTTACTGTGCACAGGCTTTTAAGCAATTTTCAATCTGTGCCTCATTACACAGTTAGCAACATGTTCTTTCTCACCCCCAACCATTTGGAAGGATAGGCAGCAGTGGAAGGGCTTTTACCTCTCAGCATTGTTTTCAGGGTTATTTTCCCATTTTGTTGTGCTGATGGGGCTTTTCTCTCAACAACTACAGATTTCATCCTGCTTTGGTCTCAGGGAAGTGAAATCAAGCTCAAGAAGGTAATTTAATTACATGTCTAGCACATGAAATCTGACAGTTTTCAACTGCGCAGACAGTTCCGTTTCTGAATGTTCCTAGATACCCTTTGGTCATACTTTAAAATCACAGGGACTTGAGGGCAGAAACTGCCAAGTATTCTCTGTAACTTTGTTAAGTTGCAGTGTTTAACACAATGTGGTCCAAGGCTGGATGAAATTAGGACATCATGCATTTCAGCAGCAGGTGAACTTCTGCTGTTGGTAGAATATACATTTCAGAGTCTCTGTGCATATGCCTTCTGAGCATATATGGCATAATGGCATATAGACATATGCCTTCTGGGCATGATGTTTTACTATGAGTCCAAAACTCAGCATTGGGGACTGAATTTAATGGTATTGGATGCATGACTGGGCAGTAAATCATATATCTTCACTGATGATTGATTTAAAAAGGAAATTAAACTTTCAGATCGTGAGATAAAGACTGAAACTTGCAAGTTCAATGTGTCCAGATCAAGTGACAGAATAACCACAATATCATGCAGGTATGTACATGTTTTAAGCAAGAATAGTAATTTTCTTCTTTGCATATTGCACTGCCCTAGTATGGATTGAAAATACTGTAAATATATATTTTCTTTAGTGGCAAAAGATTGAGAATATTTCACCTCATATTCACAGCTTTTCCTCCCTGATTCAAGGTGCTTAGCAGCAGCAGCATAACTGAGAAATTTCTTTTTAAGATATTAGAATGACATAGGCTCCTGGTCTTTTTGAAAGCAAATGAAACTTTGATTTTCAAAGTTACTTGAAAATGAAACTTAAGACAAAGCATTAACGTATTTTGCAAACTTAAGCCATTAATATCTTTGCATAAAAAAAAAATCCTACTTTTCTCTTGAAACAACTCTCAGATTTCAACTTACTTGTGAAATTTGTTATGCCTGCAGCTGTGAATGTTTATATTCCTTCTTCACTCATAGCAGACCATGACCATTTTAATGAATAGTCAATAGCAGCTTCTACCCTCACTTTTGCTCCCTATTCTTGACCTTTATTTTAATAGAGGTGGACAAGATTTGCTGAAAGGAGAAAAGGTCACTGCTCTGAGACAAGATGAGCATCAAATTTTGATTTGGAAACACAAATCTGTATAAAAGTGTAATATTTGATTGAAAGCAATATCTTAGCTTGCAGAGAAGAGAGTCCTGGAACCTCAGTTACAAAACTACTGACCAACACCTTGAGGCAAACTCAGCTTCCACTTCCCTTTATTCTCTTTTTTCCCACCAGAAGACTGTTTCAGACCATGGTGTTTGGTGGCTGGAAGCCTTTTGGATTCAGTGAAATTATATTCATAACTACTTTATAAGGGTTTGGGGTTTTTTCTCTTCTAACGTTTTTCTCTTTTTCTCCCTGTTACCTCCTTGTTTACAGGCCACATTTCTGCCCTTTAAGCATGATTATTTATGTTAGACTAAAGCCAAGCTCTTTAAAGGTTTTCCTTCATCTCTGTTTTCATATTAGTCTATTTATATATTCCTTCATCTCCTTATGTCAATTAATCATTTTTTAACATTGATTGGACAGAAATGGCCAACACTGTACATTCAGCTTCAAATGAGATTTCACTGATAGCTACTCTGACAGATAAAATCTATGACCTTTTCCCTGTCTTTTAAATAAATTGTTTTGTTATTTTTTCTTGGCTTTTTGTTAATTTCTGTTGAATTTTGTCTTGGATTTGCAAGCTCCACAATCTTTATTCTTAATCCATAAAATATTGCATGCTAATGAGATGCAACAAATGGATCTCTATATTCTGTTACTTCTTTGCCTCCAGACTTTCTTCTGTCCTGTGAAGACATTGAATGGACAGTCTGTGAGCAGCTCATCCCTGCTCCTCTGGAGAGTGCCAGAAAAGAAACAGGAGAGAAGGGACAGGTGCTTCTCACCTACTGCCTTTCTATTTCCCACAGGAAAAGGAGGACCTAATGCTGTTACAAAATCAGCCTGAGTATTCAAAAAAGACTATTTTATACACCCATCTTTCTGGACTTTTTTTAATAATGGAACACTCACAGGATAGGAGATATTTTACCTGGAGAAATCAGGCTCTAGGATAACCTTATAACACCATTCCAGTACCTAAAATGTCTACAAGATAGCTGGAGAGGGACTGTTTTCAAGGTCGTCTAGTGACCAGACAAAAGGGAATGACTTTAAACTGAAAAAGGGCAGGCTCATATCAGATATTAGGAAGAAATTCTTTACTGTGAGGGTGGTGAGGCCCTGGTACAGGCTGCCCAGAGAAGCTGTGGCTGCCCCATCCCAGGAAGTGTCTAAAGCCAGGCTGCATGAGGCTCTGAGCCACCTGGTCTGCTGGAAGGTGTCCCTGCCCATGGCAGAAGGTTGGAACAAGATGACCTTGAAACTCCCTTCCAACCCAAACCACTGTATTTCTGTGATCCCTTGCTTATCTGCCATAACCCTTTATGTCTGCTTGCTTTTCCTCATTTCCTTACTCTCTTCCTCTCTTCCTTCCTTCCTTCCTTCCTTCCTTCCTTCCTTCCTTCCTTCCTTCCTTATAGTTCTTTTTCGCAGGTATGGACAAACAAACT
>VZTX01001176.1:1179408-1300613 GCA_013400915.1 Pardalotus punctatus | reverse complement strand
CTTCCTTCCTTCCTTCCTTCCCTCTGTGATTCCTTTGTCAAAATCATTGGAATAGTTCTTTTACGCAGGTATGGACAAACAAACTAAAATGTTTTGATCAATTGCCCGCAGTACATGAAACACCAATGAGGGGAACTGCAGAACTGAGCAAGTGCTTGGGGTTTGGTTGTCTCCACAATGACACCTTTCGTGCCCTCAGCCAATGATCAACTTGTGAACTTCCCACTGTATTCAAAGGTAAGACTGCAGGAAGCTTGACAGCATGAGGGTCATCTTTTGAACAGATTAGATATTATAATTATTATATGGTCCCTGTAACAGCAGGGACAGGAAAAAATAACTGTTTTCTGGCCAGAGCAGGGAGTGCTGTATTCTGCTCTGCTGAAGCAAGCCAGCCATATAATTTAAATCTAGCAGAGACACCTACAGTCCTTCCCCAAATATCGCTTCATTGGAGAGGAGTCCCAGCTAGTTCGGTCCGAATAAGTAGTTATTGCTAAGCATAAAAAAGCCTCAGAAGAGAGATGGTAACACAGACAATTTGTTATTCATCACACCATGGTATTGCAGAAAGTAACAGCCAGGAAAGCTGAACAAACTGCCCACTGCGTTAATGCCCATGCTGTGAGTTATCAGGAGTCCTCTGCATCTGGGAGCTCTAACAGGCACAGGCACTTTGTCAAAAAACATCAGTTACAGTGTGACAGCCACCAAATAACAGAACAAGAGTGGATTTTGTCGCTGAGGTCTGGTTTGGCTTCAGGACAAAACCTGCTCAACCCAGTGGGAAGGGACAGTACATCAGGCTGAGAAATATAAGTCTGATAGTACTGACATGTCTGTGGTATCTCACACCAGATGTGAGATGAGGTTTTGGTTTCCATCAGCTTTTCCAGTGAAAATTTAATATTGTATTTGAAAACACACAGCTAATGCAGTGAAGAGAGTGGGTACCCTGAGGGACAAGTACCTTGGGAATCGTTTCTTACTATTTTCATTTGATGTGATTGTTTATCACAAGGTGCACACTGATAATGAGAACATCATCCACCTCTGCCACTGGTGAAGATGGAGTGGACGAACAAGACCCCTGGTGAATTCTGTTGCCTTTTTTTACTTTAGAGTGGGACACAGCCACTTGTAAGCCCAGACTGAATGCAGCAACAAAGAACATCAAGCTGAGAAAAAATTTTGGGTCTTGTCTTTTCCTTATAACTTTCACCTCTTCTATCTTTCCTCATGACATATAAATTTTAACTTTGTAACATCATGAGATTTTAATCTCCTCAATATTTATAGTGTAGATTAAGACTGGTTTACTGTTCAGATCTGCACAGTGGCTACTCAGTTATTAATGCTAACTCCTTTCAGAAGGCAAAAGAAAATATTGTCTGGTTACTAACAAGACAGGGTAAATGTGCTTTTAAAATTTAAAGGAAAATGAGAGTAAGAGGAGAATTAACAGTTCACTTTATTACTTAAGAACACCAGGAACTACTCAACAATTTTAAATTTCTTAGTGTTAGGCATTACTTTTAAAAACAATAAATAATCATTATAAATTAAGTCTATACTGAAGCTGAATTACTCTGCTGCTCAAAACAAAATGAGCAAATTAACATAGCTAATAAAGATAAAGCTTGCACTTCAGTGTTTGTTTTGTTGTTTTTTTTTTTCTGGTGCATTCTCCTGCTTACAGGAGTGAGAATTTAATACCTAAATGAATTCTATCTCCCCATCAAATTTACATGAAATTGGACTCCAGCTGAAATGCTCAGCAGGCCAGTATAAGCATCATTTCATCAAGAAAATAGTTTGCAAAACAGCTGAGGGAATATTGAAACTCCTTTACCCTGAGAGAACAAGTGGGGCAGTGATACTTCTTCACCAATCACTACTCCTTTAGGATCAACTGGAAACCTCTCCTCCCTAGAATGGCAGTCAGAGGATATGTTTAATTGATTCTGCTCTTCCATTTTGTCTTGTTCAAAGGAGGGGGTCAATATTTGCACTAATTGAGGAACCATTGAAGAATTTGTGTTAAAAGCCTTGAAACTACAAAACCTATAAGCACTCCTGTCTACTAGGAATATTGCTTCAAAATTGCCCTGATGAAGATTAATCAGATCGTTAAAACGTGGTGACATGATATGAGAGTTTTAAGGGTCTCTCTATTGTCGAGATTGTTTTAGTTTGTTTTGCTCCTGCTTGTTTCTCTTAGCACTTCAGCCTAACAATGTACTTTTGTCCTCTGTGAAGAATGAGCACTGCTGAGATAGCTGAAATAGTTTTGATAAATGTGTCTGAAGTTTTAAAAGCCTCTGACAGAGTCTTGACTGAGTGTTCTCTAACAAAAGGCTTTTATATTTTTTTAAATTATTATTATTTATTGTTCTTCATTAATTTCTCCTACTCGGCTTATTGCATTCTACATTATGACTGTACTCAGTCTGGCCTCTGATACCTTATTTCAGCCATTTGCCATCTGACTTGGAGGCTGCACCTGACTTTTGAGGACAATGTGCTTAGCTGGACCTACAAGAATACCCTGTTTGAAAAAAAAGAGTTAAGGGAAACAGAATTTTCTCAGTGAGGATCTAAAGTTGTACCAGCATGAGCCAAGGACCACCAGGCAGACTTTGCACTCCTTGGATATGCTTTTTACACTTGACCTGCAGTAGAGGATGGGAATAAAACTGATAAACCCCTTGGTAGTAAAAAAAATGTTTGATTCAAGATGGCTTCAGTTCCCCTCTGGAAAATTAATATCAACAACTAATTTGCATTCCTGTGGGAAGTGCACTGGGCAAGAGGGCATTCATCACATGCTGCTGGTGAGAGCAATCCCAAAGAGGAAGAGAGAGTTGGGGGTATGTTTTGGTGTTTGGGTCTGTGTCATGGGACCTTTATTATGGAAATTTTCTTCTAAGAGGAATTGAATGGCATTGCAGGACAATTGTGTCTGAGGATGTTTTCCAGTACTTGAAATTCCATTTTCCTTGTATTTGATTATGAAAAAAAGCCCATATGAAAGCCTTTCACAGGGAGGCTGTGACATTCACATTTTGGTTGATTTGTTGGTTGGTTGGTTAGTTGAAAGACCTCCCTCATAGAAGTAATTTCACCTACTTTTCAATCCCAGGATAAAGCAGAGAGTAGTGTCTGTGCCCTGAAACCTTCCTCCGTCTGGATTAAGAGGGAATGGAAATAGCAGAACAGTGGTACAATGTGATCCTGTCATTTGCTGACAAAACCAGAAGGGCTGAAGCACTTCCACTTTAGTTCTGACACATTTTCACCCTGGATTTCATTTCTGGAGCAGAACTGTTTACTGTGACACTGGAATCTGACCTGAACTGGGGAAAGCAGGCAAATGGACTTGTTCCTTCTCAAGCAGAAGAGTTATCAAGAGTTTCCTAGAATGCTTCAAGAGAACCCTAGCTTGGAAAGACCTCAGTGTTTCTATCAAGTATTTATTTCCATCCATTTTAACAAAAAGAGAAGGAAACACACAAGTGGCTGTTCTGATATCCTTAGAGAACAGCCAAGGTGTAGAAGAGCAGCAGTGAAAAGAAGGTCCAGTTGCTGCATCTTTTTCCAGAGACAACCACACAGGAAGACTTTTAAACAATTACTGTGCAAAACAAACAAACAAACAAACAAACAATCTAAAATTAAAATAAAATAGAAAGTTGTTTCTTAACTATAACAACACCAACAGCTGGCTTCTTGCTAAAGAGGTTTAAGAGGATTTCAGTATTTAACTCTGATTTGTCTTTTTGTTGTTTGTGTTTATACCATCAAAAATATGGCAACAGAAAAAGCCATTATTCTAATGCAGAGCTAATCTTTCTCTGTGTATTAATCATCTCATAGAAAAGATAGTGTAGAACACCAGAACCCAGAAACCTAAAAAGGTTTCCAGAATGTACCCAGCTTATGCTTTCAGCTGAGCTTTGACATGTCACCAGTAGAATGGATTAAATTTTTCAACACAAGCTCTAGAGCATCATTCCTAAAAATAGTTAGAGATGCTTGAACTGAAGGAGAAATCTAGCCAAGTGGTAGATCTGTTCCATTTCTAGTTCAGTACTTGCATATTCTCCAGTGGAAAATTATATCCAAGCTTTTATATAAACTTCATATAAAAATATATTCCCTTATTTAGGAATCATAGAATCATTGAGGTTGGAAAAGACCTCTGATATCATCTAGGCCAACTGTCAATCCAGTATAACCATCATGTTCACCACTAAACCATGCTCTTAATTGCCACATCCATACATTTTTCAAATGTTTCTTGGGATGGTGACTCCCCCAGTTCCCTGGGCAGGCAGGTACAGTGCTTGAAAAGCCTTCCAGGGAAGAAATGGTTGTAATTTCTGGGAGGTCTTCCTAATACCAAAGCTTCACTGGCCATTTTAATGAAAGTTGTAAGAAACACAAAGGTGGTGTTTGACTATTGCCTCAGGGCAATTCCTGTGTTAAGAGCTTGATCGATTGAGATGTTCCAGTTAAATTTCAGGAATCTCTGTGCCCTCATGCTTTTTGGTCGTGAAATATCCTAATCTGAGCTCAGTTATTTTAATAAGAAGCAGTGAGTCCTGAACAGCCTGTAAAAGAAATCAGATTTATGGGAACTCAGTGTTCACCTTCTGAGAACATCATGATGTAAAACACAAAGTAATCTGTGGACAGCAAGCCACATGCTGGGTCTGAATCTCCAAATTATTCCATCAGTAATTTGAAAAACATAAGGAAACTGTGATTCATACACACTTAGGATACATGGTGGTAGTCTAGAAAAATGATTTACCAGAGGCAGCATTGCACATCAGAAGAACACACAGCTTTGCCTTTCTGACCCTTCCACTGTGCACTTGGTTCTGTGCTTGGGCATGGTGTTCCACCTACCTGGGGTTACTTCCAGCATCATATCCTTGGCCTGTCACCGCCCTGGCAGGTGCACAATGACATTCAAGGGACTGCACAGCTCATTCTGTTTATATGAGCCAATACTGACCTCGTGTGGCTCCTGGCAAGGGCAGGACACCTCTTCCTCCCAGATCCCTTAGGAATGTCCACTGCCTGTAGGACTAGGAATCCCTGTGATTTTTGAAAAGCATCTGTTAATGATTTTCAGCTTGGGAAGCCAACATAAAAGTAACAAAATCTGAATCATCCCTCCTGTTTTCCCTCTGAATATTTCCAGTGCCAAAATGTTGTGTATTAAATGAGTTTGCAGGTTATTCAGGACTGTTAATACCACCCTGCTGGTCCACCAGTCAGTGGCATTTCAGCTGTGGAGGAAATGGCATGGACATGCAGGTGTCAGCTTGGATTCAGAGCTTAACACTGAGAATAAGAGCAAATATATGCTGCCTGTTTAGCCCTGCCAAAAATCTTGCTTGTCGAAGCCATTCACAAGGAAGTTGGCAGGATGCTCTTACACAACCACAAAATGCTCTTGGGAATGTTCACATCTAACCCAGACTGAACCAGACAGGCAAAGTCTGCAGTTACTATTATTGGTGATTTAAAATAACTTTCTTTTTGACTAGCTGTGTCTCCCTGCCTTGTACAGATTGCTTTTATGATTTATCAAAGCTTCTTAAGGATGCTCTTTCCGAGCTGCCTGCTGCTGCTTCACAGTTAGTACAGTAGTGCATGGCTCTAGAGAGGTATTGCTGTATATGTCCCACATTAAAGATCAGACAGGGTAATCCACAAGTAACTCTGCAGCTAAAAAGCTTGTGGCGGCTTTGGATTATACAACTGGGCAAGATGCATGTTTATGGCAAATTGAACAATTTAAAGTGAGACAGTTCTATGAATTTGATGTCCAAGTCCACCAAAATAATTTGAAATTTGGTAGAGAAATCACCAAATCTGTATAAAACAAATTGATGGAGGGCAGTCAGTGATTCCTGAGCTAATCTATCCTACTGCACAGTGCAAGACAGACTTCTCATGTTCCTATATATTCCCTTTCAGTCCCTGCAATGAACACCTCATGGTGCTTATGGGATGAATATATCCCAGAATGCAGGTGCAAAAATTGCTACTAATTATTAATTGATGGATTAATTTGAATGTAAAATACAGAAGATATAAGGAGAGGGAGAAAAGGCAAGCAATGATGAAAGAATTTTCAGTCAGGGTGTTGGTTCTTATTTTCAGTGTCATGGTTCAAGGAAGAAGAGCACAGGCCAAGTTTCATCTGTTTCCATATGCAGACAATTTTGTATGAATATGAAGCTTTTAGTTGCCTACAGTAGAATTAACTGTAAGTATAGTACTTGTTATCTCTGTGTGCATGTGTACATGTGTATGTGTGTGTATGTGTGTGACAGTGTATGAATGCATGTCTCACCCCTTCTCTGACACAAATCAGAGACAAAACCTCTTTGGAGAACAATAATAAAAACTTGATCAATCCAGTGTAAGCTCTCAGGAACCATTCAAGCTGAAGAACAGGTTGCTAAAGTCACCAACCACCACTCTGGACATATCAGTGTCTGATCAACGGCACCCAAAAGGTTGAAATGCACAAAACCCAGACTTACTCTTTTTTTCAGTAATTAACCCTCAATTCCAGCACAATAACTAACTCAAAGTCCAGCAGACCAGTTTTGGCTTATTTGTTTGCTAGTTGCAGTCTTAATTGTGTAAATAGGTGCTTGGGTCAGCATTAATTCAGTCTCTTTGAATTTGCATTCCTGACTTTTAAAGTCAGTTGTTTATCACCCTGGGTACTATCTTTGGTAATGGTTGGGGAACAAGAATGTGTTTGTGTGGGAAACACGGGCTGGAGGAAAAAGAAAGAAAAATTGGAATATTAGTATTATGGGCAGGGACACAGGTTGCAGCTGCAGATATGCGTTACATTTGAAAGAACAGGACCAAAGGCTACCAAGCAAAGGCTAGAACCAAGGAGGACACACTGTGCTTCCATGTGCTGGAGAGGCTTTAGACCAGATTTGCTTTGGGCTATACAGAGTAATATTTTACCAGATTACCTATTTGCATTTGGCTCTCCAACCATAAAGTAAAAAAGCATACTGTACCTAGGCTTGAAAAGACTACAAAAGCTAGTGTCACCTGTGTTCTACTTCATGTTGTTTGTGCCTGTCATAGAGTTATTTGTGTTTCCCCTATTTCTCAAGGGCACAAGTATC
Organism: Pardalotus punctatus; assembly: GCA_013400915.1. NCBI lineage: Eukaryota > Metazoa > Chordata > Aves > Passeriformes > Pardalotidae > Pardalotus > Pardalotus punctatus. Next base: position 1,293,435 of record VZTX01001176.1, on the reverse strand, counting down.
CTTTATTCTTATACTCCCCTGAGAAGTTATTCAAAGGGCCAAACTGAGCCTTCAGCCCACGATAGGCACCTGTCTATTGTCTTTGAGAAAAAGGAGGCCCTCTTTTAAAGTTTTGTTTTTGTTTTACTTTATTGGTCTAGGAATTCCATGTGTCTGTGGCTAAAACCTAACCAGGAGCTGGACTGTACCACAGATCTTTTTTTGGACAGCCATGACATCAAATCATAGTGTTTCTTCACTAGGAATCCCCAGCAAAAAATTAGATGCTGATGAGGACGTAGTTTACCATAATACCACAATTAAATTCATAAGAAGAATAAGTGGTATTTAGCATTTTTTTTAATATTGCATTAAAAATACCAGTTTGGACCAGACATCATAAAACTGGCATTGATTTGGCTTTCCTGCAGAGTTGTGATGAGTGTCTCCTGGCATTGACCAGAGTACCTGCTTATCTGCTTATCCTGATTGCTTTGAGGTGCATTCTGCCAAATCACAGAGAATATGCCAGCTCCTGGCTGTAACATTTTGATGATGGACAAATGACTTGTTTGGATTAAGGTGAGGTCAATTCATTTTCTGCCTGTGAGAGTGGAATGTAATTATAAACAAAAGGAAGATGCATTTAACCAATGTACTAATTATGCCCTCCCTGTTGCTGGCCCCTTTGCCATTTGATGTAATTGTGAAATGAGTCAGGAACAAAACTATCTATATAGGTACAGGCCCAGCAACACAGCCCTTGTTGAATAGTAATCAATTTACAACAGGAAGGCAGCAATCCCCTAAATTTTGCAGTCCCTCCCTGGTTGTCCAAGGGCTTCCATCAACTTCTCAATGTATTTGCTGTCTTTTGGGTCTCTGGGGAAGACATCTCTGAATACCTCTTTTTCCACAAAAAATGCCTGAAAGAGTGTAAAGCACTAGTTAGGACCAGGAAACTTCTGGAACTGGACTCTGCTCTGCTTCATTTCCATCCTTTCCATTTCCCAAGATAGATATCGAGTGATGGATCCCATCATAACACACTGTACCCCCAATGCCATCAACAGTCTGTAAATATCTCTGGAGAAAAATTAAACAAATAGACAGAGAGGGATATATCCTTGCTAGAAGGATAAGCAGACTCTTATATTGCTGTACAATTGTACAGCTGTGGCTAATATTAAGTACAGTTGTATTTTATTGGAAATTGTGAGTTAAGACCAGAATTTATGGCTATAGTCCCTGTTCATTTGACTGGAGTAAAAGCAGAAATATCCTTTCCTTGTTTGGTTTACTGGTATAGACATTGTCATAGATCCATGAAGAAATAGCAACTCCCTCCAACCTCAACTCACAAATTTCCATAACTTCCTGGTAAGTGTGCAGCTGGGTGTCAGGAAGTTCACAGTCACAATATATGGGGCCAGAGGACTCAAATCTACTTGACTTGACTTCAGTAACGTTCCTGAAATTCCTTAAATGTTAAACACAAAAAGACCTACAATGCGTCCTAGCATTTATTAATTTGCTGCCTTCGAAGTTTTGCTGCTTCAAGGTCTCATTCATTTAACTGGTCAAAAAGAGCTCCATGTTAAAGGCCTTTTAGACCATGAAAATTTTATTGAATAGTTGCATTCAATAAGTCAGAGAAGGTTTTCATGATTCAAACAGAAGGACAGTCTGACACATAGAATCACAGAATATTTTGAGTTGGAAGTGATGTTAAAAACTATCTTGCTTCAATTTTCCTGCCATGGGTAGAGATACCTTCCACTAGAGCAGGTTGCTCAAAGTCCCATCCAACCTGCTCCTGAACACTTCCAGGGATGGTGCAGCAACAGTCCTTCATATAGCTCACCTATTTGTTTGTACTGAAATATCTTTTATTCTACTTCTCTTTATCACTGTTGTCATGTTTGCCATAAACTACATGGACAAAAGGGGCTGGGAAAGTTCCTAAAAATCATGAACCACAGAAAGTACAGACAAAAGGAAGCAAAGATTTTATTGACATTTCTTTACACAGAACACAAGCTACACAAAATGCCACAATAAAGCATATGTAGAAAAATAGTAGAATCATATTGGCACTGATGACTATTCATTATTATTATATTATTATTATTATCATCATCATCTTATTATACATGTTTCATCATAACCATAATAAATAAGCATTAAAATTTCACAGTGGCATTATAAGCTTTACATTCATGATCTTGTTTATACAAGGGACCATGTCAGACTTCTTCAGCTTTTTTGTATGGTCATGATTCAAAGTAGTAGATTTAAAAATTAAAAGCCCTTTCCCTTAACCTATAAGGATCTGTCCACATGAATCCATTGACTTGATCCCTTGGAGAGGTCTGCATTTGTCTAAAAAGACATTATTTTTAAAACACATTTGACCGACTGGAAAATTTGTCTTAAAAATAACTCAGAACATTTGTTATCTTGAGGTGGTCTGACTGAGATGCCATGGATGCTGCTGGTTGCCATTCATTAAGATCCTGGGGTTGTATAAAGATCTTCACCAGGTCAATCCATATGCAGATCTGGTCCATTATATCGAGCACATTTTACCAGCATTTCTCAGGATCAGACCTTTAGTAAAGACCTTGTGAATGCTGTTGAGTCTGAACCCACATTTCAAGAAAATTGATTTGCATTTCCGCTTTCCATAAAATATAATGAGATTGACTCAACTTCACGTGTTTCCACTTAGTGAGATTAGTTTTCGTTTTTTGATGTAAGTCTCACTTAAATCTTGACAGACATAGTTAAAGAAAATTGAAGTGTGTGGCAGTTGACAAATGTTCATTAGGGAAAGGGAAGTAAATTAAAGAGAGGCAGACTGAGCATGTGTTGTAAATCTTGGTGTCTTAAAAAAAAAATACAGATTTTCTAAGCTCTCAGCCTCTAATTATTGCCTCTTCTGCCTGATTTGAAACAATTTTTGAGAAACATAACTGCCTCAATCAAATATAATAATGTCTCATTTAAAAGTCCAACCTCTAGTGTCACATGACAGAATTGACTGCGCTCATATTCAGACCACAGAAATGGTTATAATTAAAAATACCATAGACTACTCATCTGCAAAGTTTTGTCTCAGTATCAAGTTACTCTCCAAATTTGCAGAATGTTGTAGTTGCTGTCACATGCACCAGTAATATCATGCATATTGCTTGTCCTGAACAATCAGCCCCGAAGGAAGTACCTGGAGAAGGATATATCTCTGATGGTTTGCTTTGCAGCCTGTGTGCACAAACATGGGCATGTATCCAGTGCTACTATTTTACATCCACTATGCAAGAGTACAAATGGTTATTAAGTTCAGGGGCCAACCTCTTGATTTGGTAGTTTTTTTTTATGATTAAAACCCCCGTAAATTTGAAATGTCTCAAGTTGAAATTACTCATTTGAAACTCAGCCCAATAGTATTTTGGAGCTGTTTATCTGAAAAAAACCTCAAATCATATTATTTCTTTTAAAAAAATTTCTAACCTTGCCTTTGTTAACTAAAAATTGTGATAATGTGCATAAGGAAAACCACTTTCAGAGGTAATTATTTACAGGAAACAATAGAGTTTAATTCCAAGAGGTATTTTCTGAATATTTAATAAAATAAGTAAAAAGAAAGTCTTTGAAACACAGGATAAGGATCTTCAGAGAACTATGCTCCTGTCCATTGAATTCTATTCCACATGTCAGCTGAGGAACAGTGAAAGTCCAATTTTAGGTGTTACCACGGAGCTGAGAATTAATCCAGCAGGATAAGGTGTTCCATTTGAATAGACACTGTAAAAAAGTGGTTACTTCTGCTGCCATTGCTAACCTTAACTATTAAAAAGTTAAAGCCTGATTTTGAGGGCTACAATTTTAATACGCTTTGAAGAGGACATCATTAAGGTTTCCAGGACTCTTAAACCAAGGATATGGTTCCAGCATCAAAACCAGAATAACTGTGTTTGTACATTGCATACAGGGGAAGATATGACATTAATCCTAGCCTGCCTGAGAGATATGTTTTGTTTGTAACACAAACTAGAATGTTTAATTTTAAGTGCCTGATTGTGAATTTGCAGCATGGAACAGAGGGCTAAGAAATAGGACAGAATTCATCTACTTTTTTTTATTTGACTAAATTAGACTCATCAACATAAACTCCCTCTAAACAAGAAAGAAGATCTCCCAGCAGACAAGTCTTTCCCACTTAAGGCTTGTACTGTTCATTAAAGGTAATTCTGGATATAGAGAAAGTTTAATTTTCTGACGTCTCAGATACTGTGGCTAATTATCTTAACATAATTGGAAGATAGAGATTTAAGAACATATTTTAAAGGACTTGAGCATATTTTTAGGGAGTTATAAAGATGATTGAGGGCTGAGTATAAGACATTCAATAATAAGTAGATTCGTTGTTCAAGGCCAAGAAAACAAGTTCTAGGTTAAACTGTTCCACTTTTAAGAAATCTTATTATTAGAGACAAATCCAAGTAGAGAAACGTCAATATAAATTTCAATTTACTTCTGAACTTTGTGTTTGGAATATGCTGATCTGTGTTTTGGTTTTGACCTGATACTTTTACCAAACATCCAATGATATTCTGGAGTCATTTATTTTGATGACTTGGGTAGGACTTGGGAAGTTGTTCTTTTTTATTTCTTTGTTATTACTGACATCTCAGTGGGGTATATTCATGTTAGATCATAGACAGAAAGAGGGTTTATTTTTGCTTTCTCTTCAATCTATCAGATCTATATCTAGACTCTGACTCACCTGGAGACCCAAAAAGGAATGGGACAAAACATCAGTGTATGTTTTTCTTGGCAAAACAAACACAGTAGAAAACAAACGTAGAATATTCTATGAATACTGGTAGGTTTTCAGTGGTGTGGGTTTTTTTCCATACATGCAGTGGCAAAGGAATACCATGGCTTGTCTAGACTTCTCGTCTGATCTCCTTCATATTTCATAAGAAGATTTAACTGCAGAAAAAGGAAATAGCTAATTTCCCAAACTGGATGCATAGTCAAATATATAGAAGACTAAAATTAGTAAGAAGAGTGGCAAAGCTGATAAATAATTGATCTACCAGCTTAAAAAATAAATACTTGGTTGAAGAGGATGGATGTCAAGGAAAATTAAAAGATGGTGACAAGCTGCCTGTCTTAGGAGATAGGGCAGCTTGGTTTGATGCGTTGCATTGACCATGGAAACCATGGAGGTGTCAGATTACACACATCCAGCTCAGGACTGCTCAGATAAGATTAGTTAGCCCATGGTGTGCCAAGAGGTTGACAAATCAGTGTACAAACCAATCTCCCTCCTCCAATGAGGTGGATGAAGCCAACAGGCGGCTCCTTCACAGGAGTTCTGGGGGACAGCCAACATAAACTGCCCCCAAAAGCAACAGAAACCTGTTAGACTGAATGATGACCACCAGTTTCCTCCTAGGTATGGTACGGTATGGAATATATATACTGCACATGGGAGCACACATTAACCACATATGGTAATAACAACAGCTCGTATGGGAAAAGATACTTTCTGTATATATATGTATTTAAGGTATACATCATATGGTAGAGGTGGCATACAAGAACTATATATTACCATTTTTACTGAAAGGGATGACTCGTTTTGCATCGGAAACATTCCCACAGTCTCTCCTTCAACATTTGCCATGCATGTAGCTGCAGATTTGGCAGTATCAGAAAAGCCTTGATCTCTTTGCACAACTGGGAATAATGCACCTAGTCTTATCCATATAAAAGTAGCATAGAGTAAGTGTCCCCTGGTCTGGAACAGGTAGATTTCTACCAGCACTTACGCTGTCAGGAAGGAATGATAAACTTCTTAAAACAGTTGCTTGAAATACTGGGATTTTAAGCACCAAAAGCTGTTATACTTATTAGTATTTATCCCATTTATGGGATGCTCAAAATAAGCGAGGCCATCACAGTATTCCAAATACCCACTCCAAAAAAAAAAAATAATTACTGAAGACTGGACTTTTATATGGAGAAATATTTTTTTTATTCCTTTGGATAAGTTGTTTATGTTTTTTGCTGATGTTTTTCGAAGACTGGAAGGCTTGATGGATTGCTATAAGAATAGACTGATTCACTGTCACAGTTTCTTATTTGCAGAGGAAGCAGGTACTTGAAGACTTGAAGCTCCATGCAATTAGCATATCACCAATGGACTTCTGAAACATATATGCATTTGTGCAAATCCATTTCAGACAGATATGGTTAGTTTGCTACTCAGGTAAGAGTGTCTTGCAGCACTTTGAGTGAAAGTAGAGAATTGAATTTTCAGAAGCAGAGAAATCAAGTTTCAAGGTTGCAACAGAAGTTAATTTAGTCTGACCTTTCGCATAATAAGAGTTTATACATATTTATTCTTTATGCTTTTATCCTATGAGGGGAAGGCCTGACTCATCTGCATTTAAAGCATTCTAACTGTTTAACACTGCTTAAACTGTTCTCATAAATATTTCTATTCAGTGCATGGATTTCTCTTAGGGAAGTGTAGACGCATTATACAGTTTTCCTAAAACAGAGAAGAAAAAGCAGCAGCTCTGGTCACATTAGGCTTCCTCATTATCTGTGCCCAAAATAAAGATTAATTCATAGGGGACTGGATGATTCCAGTTGTGGCAACAGGAGAACAGCTCCAGCTCTTTGGATTAGAGCCTCCTGCAGGGAGAGGATGTGATGAGTGCCAGCAGCTGCTCAGGCCCTCCTGAACAGGAGGAAGGCAGTCTGCAGCAGACCTGCCATCCAAAGAAGTTCACCAGTGCCTGGGGCCTCTCAAACCCGGTTCAAAGTTCAGAAACTGGATGGGGCCCAACAAAGATCACTAACACAATGAGGGATCTAAGCACACAACTTCTGAGGACAGGCTGAGTTAGGCTTGTCTAGCCTGGCACAAAAGACACCAAGTGACAAAGAGCTGTCTGAAAGCACGAGAAAGGGAGTTACAAATTCACCAGAAGCAAGATCACCCCCATGGAATAAAAAGGTGGGATAAAAAATGGTAACAGAATGAAGCTGCAGCTCAGAAAGTTTAATTTTTTTTCTTTATTTTTTGGTTGTTTGGTTGTTTTCCCTAGGAGTGATGTACAGCACTTGAGAAGGTAATCCAAAGTAGCTTTAGTGTATCCATCATCAGAGGTTTTTGATTTCCAGCAAGACAAAGACATGGCCAACCTTACCATGACACTCATGATAATTCTGCTTTGAACAGGAATTATACTGGGAAACTACCAGCTGTTCCTTCTGAAGTAAAATATTTTGTCATCTCTTACATGTCTGGATAGGTGCAGAGCAGTCCTCATAAAGGGCTGAGAAAATTGGCTGGAATGAATGTGTGAGAACAATATCCCGCTCGTGGATAAATGGAATGGCAGTGCTCGATATATTTGTGAATCCCTTCTGCACTGACTTCATGGTATCTGGAGGAGATGCAGTCGGGTCATGGAAAGGTGACCCAGCAAATGTGGGAATGTCTGGACAAAGCAGAACAGGAGTTTAGGGCGATTTAGGCATCTCAAAGGAATAGCAAATTAAGGGAACCATGAACAGAGCCAGAGGCACAACCGTGCTGTGGTTGTTTGACCCAAAAGGCAAAGCCAACCCCAAGAAGAGTGAACTGCAGCTAAACAAGTCTCAAATTATGAATTGGATGACTCCAGACATTAATGGCCTAGTTTTTAATTCAGTGATTATTTGCCCTGAGACTGTGGTACCACAGTCGTAAAGCAACTGCATTAAAGATGAACACTGACTCCAATCGACCTGTATTTATACTGGTTTATAACCTGAAAACAATTCAGTGATTAAAAACTGAAAACCTGGGGGAAGAGGTAAATTGAGCTAGAAACTGTCAATTACATAGCAACAGTAACATCAAAACTGCTGAGCATATGTATTGAAATAAAGAAAAGCACTCCATGAGAGTTCTCCATGGACATGACCTTTAGCATCTAAATAACCAGCTGGAGTGAAATATATTAGGCTGTTCTGATAATAATTTATAAATGGAAATTTAAGTCCACAAAGAAAATAATCATTCAGCTTGGCTGACACATATTGGCATGCTGAGACTGCTTCAGAAATGCTCCATGACTATTCATTATAGATTAAATTTCATGGGATATTTGCATAAGCCTTCACAAGAGTCTAACCCTGTTATTAGAAGTTCTCACCTTTCTCCTTCACCACTCAACTGTTTTAAGTGTGGAGGTAGAAAGCAAGAGAACTTTTCATTTTTAGCATACAAAAAGCACCAAAGAAAACTACAAATTCTAATGAAAACTTTGGCTTGAATTCCCAGTTTTCACAATGTCTTGTGATAGCTTTCTCTCTCAAGTGCAGCTCTTTTCTGGCAAAGGAACACTGAAGAGGATTGGTCAGTGGATATTTATGAAGTGCTTTGAAGTAAAATAGTGCTCAGTATTTGTGGAGGTAATTCCAAAGCTCTGCTAAGGTTTCAAGTCTTTAGCAAAAAATCCTTTAAAGTTAAGAAATTTCAGCCTTCTCTATTGTCAGTGAACAGACCTGATTTTGAAAACAAATTATGAATTTCATTAAAGAGAAAATGAGCATTCATTGGAGACTGGGAAAAGACACATTCCCTGCCAATTTTAAGAGCCTTATTCATATCTTCAGTGTTTGCTTTTGGTAAAGGTGTCCAGTCAAAACTTGCACCCAAATATGAAAAACTAAAGATATCATCCAGCCCACAAATGCTAAGCTTCCAGTTTCTGCTTACGTCTTAGACACCCAGAAAGTTCCCTGGACAGGGAACAGAGCTAAATAACCCTGAATGCTACCCAAGCAGAAAACAGGATCACTCCTCAGGCTTTCAGTTGTACCTACCTCTCCTCACTGACTACAGAGACAAGTTAAGACTTTTATTTTAGTGGAACAAATTCATTTTGCAATGGATTTTTAAGCACAAATTAGGTGGTGAAATTAAACAGGAAAAATTCTACAATTCTCCAAGAAGAAACATTTCCAGAGGATCCAGGAGACTGGATTTTCATTTTCTAGGAGACTGAAAACCAACTCCTTGAAAATCCTCAACCCAGATGTAGAAAGAACTCTCTAGTCTGTCCCTCAGCTACTCATACTTAGTCAATGCTGCAATTTCTTTCCACCTATATTTAAGGAAAAAAAAAAAATCAGCTTCAGAATATACCAAATTCTTTCAAAAGTGGAGCTTAATGGGCTCTAGGAACCCCAGAATACAGGAGAAAAATTAATCCAGCTATTAATAACGGCATAATCATAGAACCATAGAAATCCAATGAGTTGTTATGATTGCACTGTTTTCAAGTGCTTCAGATGTTTTAAAACAGTTGATGTCAGTCTTTTTGAATATGGTACACTGCTTCAGGAACTTCTTGTTTTGCTTCCATCGCCCTGTCTTTGCCTCTGTCTTTCAAAGCCTTGAGATCTGCTGGCTCTGCTCCTCTTTTTCTACACATGGGCTATGACCTTTCCTTCCAGACAATTTGTTCATCCAGGCTATAGCCCATACTTCACCTCTGACACTGGAAAAACTTAATAACCAAATGTACTTTACCTGGGAGAGCTGGGAGATCCTCCATGTAGGTTGTAAGCTTTCTAAAAGCTAAAGAAACAACCCTGGAATGCTGGCTTTGTTTTCTTTTGATTTTTTTGTTTTGTTTTTTTTTTCTTAACTGAAGGATCCCATAGAATTGAAGGGAGTTTCACTTCAAATACAGTTGACACTAATATTGACAAGCTACCAAAAAATCCGGGCTTGTCCTTCCTCTGTCCAAGGTCTTGGAAAACTCTCTTATCCTCTATGAATGTGAGAGATTCACTGATGAGTTTAAGCCCTGCCCTGATGATACAGGAAGCCAAGGGGAGGTTGTGCAGATTTCAGGGAAAATCCTCACAACAATACTGCAAATGTACTTAAATGCATTTTAAAAGTCATTATGTGAAAGGACAATATATTAAAATTCCAAAGGTTGAGACAGAAACAGAGATTCTAACTGCGCATTTACTTTGCTATTTTTTATGAAGATAATTCTTGCTGTATATTTCTCTGTAAATAAAAAATCTGAAAATAAGTCTGTGCTGATCGCTATAGTTTGATGGAGTCCAACAACTTCGATATTATTTATATCATATCCAAAATGCAAGTTTCTTTGCACTGTAGCCTACATCATCAAGTGGATTTACTGTATTGAGAGGCAACATCCCATTAAAGAGAATAAACAAAGAAATAGAGAGGGAGGCTATTCTGAGAACCTTGAAATGGAAGATCAACTAGACTGCTACTGCCAATATATCCAACAATGCTCTGCCAGCAGAAGGAAGATAAAATCTGTGTCTTCACATTTGACAGGAATGATATATCCCAGATTTCTCTGAGGTTCCACAGAAGCTTTATTCCATACCCCACAAGGCTTAAGTTATATGGACCTGATTCAATTCTATAAACAATCCAACTTCAGCTCTGAAGACAGATGGAGCCATCAAAAAATTCCATATGAATAGGAATATTGAAACCTTTAGGTATATTTATCCATCAGTCAGAGCACTGGTAGGAGTACAGAACGTCAAAGGGAACATATGGAAGGGCCCACCAACTTCTGTAGCAATGCAGAGACCTTCTCCCATCTCCCTTTTCTCACAGACATGCAGACAGAAGCCTGGGAATGCTGTCCAATGCACAAGGCGAAGCAAGAACTGCCCATCTGAGTGTAAGAACAGCTACCCTGGTGTGGTGTCAGACTCAGGAATGAGAAAGTTGGTGTGTGAGGCCTGGAAATAAGCAAGCTTCTTTGTACAGACTCTATACACATACACACACATCAGGCAGGTATATGGGTGTAAAGTGATTTCTTTCTAAATGTTTTTCAAAATTTTCCATTGGCAGACTCCTGAACATTATCTATAAGTGGACCAGACCTTCGTACAGCCTGCTGAAGCTTTGTTGATGGTTTGAGATTGCTTTTCTTTCCTGATTTTTTCACATAGAAGTACTTGTCCTGGCTCAAAAACACTGCACTGTGTAACAGCTCAACCTCCATGTCCCATTATATTTAAAATTCTCTAGACAATTTATTGAGGAAGAAGTAAGGTGTGATATGTCAGTGCAGCTGGCACTGGACTACTGAGGCCAAAAAGTGAGAAAGAATTTCTAAACAAAAAGTGGAAACCAGAAGTTCCTGATTCCTGACAGAATTCATTGGTTAACTGGGTAAAATTGACTGTTAACACTTAACAGTGAATTTATAAAAAGATTAAAAATAAAAAAAAAAGAAAAATAAAAAGAAAATAGTATCTACCTATTTAATTCAAGTACTTACATAATATTTATGTTTAAGAATATAATGGTAAAAATAAGAATAAGGTAATATAATGTTTGAGAAACTTGTCAATATTGAATCACACTGTGGAATTGTTTCCATATGATTTCTGCCTCTATGAGGGCACAGGATTTTTATGTGCAATATACCTTTTCAGGTGATCTAATCTCACCCTTTAGTATATTCCTTCTTCCTCCTTCCTATTTTGAAAATATGCATTAGTTATCAAACCAGATTTTCTTTTACCAGCATTTACCAATCTGTTAAAAACTCTTTCCTCGAACTAATTTTGTGTACATTTTAACTTTATTTTCTTTTGAGAAAAATTAATTTTATTGTCTGTAAGTACAGATATTTCCCTGTGGCTGTGATGTTTTTTTATTTTAATTTCTCTTATTTCATAAATTTCTACCATCTTAATCTTAGTTTACTGATTGGAGTCTTGACACCTAAACCAAACTCAGTAATTTTTTTACAGTCTTTGTTAGAAGATATAGAGACCTATTTATTTGTAATTTTTAACAAATTGTATTTGCATTAAAAAATTGCCTGCCTTCCAAGCAAAAATAATTGTGAAGAATTATTCCCTTTCTCTTTTTTCAAAAAATTGCTGTGACATTGAAAATTTATCAAAATGTTATGAAAATGTGCAGAAAGTTATTGAAATTTGTCATTTTAAATCTGATAACTTTTCAATAAAAATCTTAATGAAAATTTGATGAAAAAAATTAAAATTTGAGAAATATGTCCTTTTTCAAACTCTTAAAAACGACTTGGATATCATTGCATGAATAAAGTTTCAAATATTTCAACCAAGTGTAACCATATAATAATTAAGACTGTATATAGCACTGCAAATGGGCATTAACAAAGCATTTATAGAGTATTGCAGAGGATCTTAAGACATCCATATATTTTTTAAGCTTTCCACAATCCTCACCATTTTGTATCTCCAGCCTTTTTTTTTTTTTTTTTCTTCATATGTTTGGTGTTTCTAAGGGTATAAGGGAAAGATTTTGAATTTCATATCAGTGTAAAAAATTTAAAAATAAAAGAAAATTATTAGGATAAATGGACTTAGATACAAACGTAAAAGTAAAAATTTTACTTTAAAGGTCATAACAAGCACAGTTATGACCCTCTATAAATGTAAACAGAAGAAATGTTAACAGATGCCACTGATATTTTACAAGTTATCCAATATACTCTTGGTTTGGCAGCTTCTAATTTGAAAAAAATTCTTCCCAACCTAAAGTTGGTGTTTCTTTTTACAGACAAATACCGGTATTTCTTCCTTCTATGTAAAATATTTTACTCCTTTTCATTATTTGAATATACGATTTGTATGGTACAAATTATTACCAGTAATGGAACCATCCAAATATTTTCTTCCAACAAAAAGAAAGACTGAAACTTTCATAAATGGTTTTCAGACTTCTCAGTTCATCACAAAGAAGGTTTTAACCTGAGTTCACATATACTTGTTTCCTTGTGTGTTATCTACCCCAAAAGTGCTACAAATGTAGAGCTTTTTTAATACATAAATAAGCATTAAATCAAGGACAGACAAGTTCCTGGTTTAACATTCAGGAGAAATGGGAATTACATTGGTCCAATCACATTTAGAGAATTAACCTTCTTATTCTGATTCTATACTTCAGAAGCAGCTCATGTCTTTATGTGGACAAAGAACATAGAAACTGAAGAGGAATATTTATTTCTCCCAAAAGCACCAATACTTGGAAGCTTGAATACCTTAAAGCCATAGCACTTTATTCTCTGAAAGAGAAATGGAAATGGAGAGTTTGAAAGTCCCACCTGATCTCATTTCTAAAATTGCACTCCTTTGGCTAAGGGAGTCTCCTCCACTCAATGGAAAGTTTAGCCTCTGTTACCCCGCACTTCAGGCACTATTTGAAGTAGTTGAGTCCTGCCACAAGGAAAAACTTCTCCAGGAAAAGTTCAGAGTCCAGCACGGCAATGTGGGCAGCCCGGCCTATCAACGTGTTGGCGGTGTTGGGCAGAGCATGAAACACGTTGTGTCTGATCAAAGTGCAGTCCTTGGCCCCGATCAAAGGCTGGAGGAGGTTGTTGATCATTTCTGCGTAAACAGGACCTGAAAAAGAGTTGAGATACCATATTTACATGCTGAAGCTCACAGATCCTCTCTTTCCTTTCTGTATCATTTAATTATAGTCATGGTGAGAAGGAAAATGGAAGCAACATGGAAGCAAGGCCAAAAAAAATGTAAGAGACAACAGTGCAGTTCAAAGATTTGCCAGTTGGTGTTCATCTAATGGAGGCACTGGACATGAGGAAGGATCTGAAGATGCTTGAGGACAGGGCCAGCCTCAACATTTAGTCACCTTCCCTCTGTCAGTGAAGAAAATGCTTGTGTTTCTCTTTGGGGAGTTGTGGATTCAAGTGTGAGAAGGTCTGGCAGGACATAAGTCCACTTGGGTTTCTCTAGGGATTCTAATGCAGGAAGGATGTAATGTAGATATTTGAGGTGTTTATAGGGGCAGAAACAAAGGTTCAGGAAACATGTACTGATAAATGTACTGATCTGGCTCCTGCTAGGGCAAACAACTCCCTGAGAAACTGCAAGAGTTGAAGAATTGCCTTTTAATTCATGCCTGAGGTAGGATAGAAAGAGCTGTCATTTGACTAAGGGATGTGAAAGCAACCATGCTGATTATTGGGCCTGTGTGTCTCTTTCTGCTTCTGAAGTGTACCTCCATTTCTAGATAATCACATCTGTGAAATGGGGATGAAATTGCATTGAACATTATTCCTGGAACTGGTATCAAACTGAAGCCGTGAAACATTTTATAAATAAGGAAGACTGCTAATAACAAAGGCAATACCTGGGACAACACACAGCCTGAGCTCACAGGAGGGTTTCTGGTGATGTGAGTCCTGATGTGTTTTACAGATTTTGTTACAAATCAACACAATTTTAGATTTGTCCCTTAAATTATCTTGCAATCATTCAAACACTATTGAAAACAAAGGGAAAACACCCTTATTTTGGATGTGTTGAGAGATTTCATTACGTGTAAAAAAGAGGAGACAATACAAGTAAATCAGTAGACTACAGAAAAACATTGTCAAGAGCTAATACTATTATCACTTTAAAAAAAATAAAATTAGAGGGAAGGGGAGGAAGCAATACAAAACCTTTGATTATGACCTGATTGAAATTTGTTTTCATCAGGCAAAGAGCTTCTTGAAAAGCTTCTTTTATTGATTTCAGCAATTTCCTGTGGGAAGCAAACACTTTCTTCCTTATCAAATAAATATTTGAGCTTTCATCATGCTGATGAAAAACCCTTCTAATGTAATGACCCCCGTTGCACAAAAATGCAATTCTTCAACAGCCTTGGGAATATATTAAACATCTTAAACATACCTGTGTGTCTGTCCTTAAGTGCATTTTTGCACATTTCTATTCTTGCTGAATGAAAGGGAACGTATCTGTCTTGGGGTGAGGCCACTAGCACAACATTTTTAAAATACTGAAGACCTGTTGCAAACATATTAAATACATTAATCACATTGAGGCATAGTGATGAAAATATATACAGTGTCAGCATGACTATTTCCTGTTCAAAGGCTTTTGAAAATCTACATGTCAAAATAGATAATTATTAAAACACGCAACACAAGCTTAGATTCATAACAGCTTAAACACATTTCTGTTGCTTCTGTGAACTATTTGTTACTTATTAACACTCACATAAGTTAATTGTATGTCAACAAAATGGCTTTAAAGAAATATTTTAATTAAAACCTTATTCTTGCAAATATTTATGCCTCTAAACAGTATCTAGTTCAAAAATAACGCAACAAATAAGTAAAATTCTCAAACAAAATAGAGAGAGGGAGAAGGAAAGGACAATGTTATGATGTCATACTGGTACATTGGTGTTGAGAGAGCCTTAGGATCCATCCAGTCCCTATATTCAGCAGTCACTTGATAAATCCACACTGCTAGTACATTAACTAAAAACCCCAAATCCTCCCTCTTCCCTGGAGATAATGGGGCCATTGATGAGCTGTGGGAACAAGCTCCTGCTATTTGACCTGTCTGTGGCTTCTTGAGTGCTCCATCACCCACATTTAACAGAAAAGTAGGAAAATGGACACTGATGACGTAATCTACTTGTCCAGAGAGAATCCTGAACACGGAAGAGCTGTGGGTTTGTCCTTCATCTTCCCCACCCTCTAATGGGAAAGTGGTCCAGAACCAATGCCAGGTTGGATGGGGCTTTTAGCTACCTGGTCAAATGGAAGGTGTCCCTGCGCATGGCAGGGGAATTGGAACTAAATTATCTTGGAGGCCCCTTTCCATGTTTCTATGGCTCCATGGCTATTTCTACATTTTCACAGAAAAGATGACCATCACCACAACAATAAAAAGTCCTGTTGGCTGTCTTTCCAAAACCTGACTGAAGCTGTTTATCATTTTCTTTTTATGCAATCAAACCAACAGAGTTTGCAACTTCAGTCAGAAGTAAAAGGCAGGAGAAGCAACAGTGAGTATTACCATATCTAAAATCTTATGTGAAGAAGTTCAGAAAGGAAGAATATTTTATTTTGTGTTTGTTTTGGGGTTTTTTTGGGGTGTTTTTTTTTTCAAGATAAACCTGAAAAACATTTGTTAAAGAGATTGAAAGGTGCCAGGGACTTCTACTTTAATAAGAAAGTCAGAAATTGCTGGAGGTTTAAAGAGTCATCTGGGAATGTAGGTATAACACTGCTTCTGGCATTTCTCCCTCTGTAGGTTCTTCCAACTTCTTTTGGGGACAGGGTGCCAGAGTAGGGGCATCTCTTTATTGGATCAGTATGCCAGCTCATATGTTCACATCTTCCTGTTACATCTTCAGATATTTTGCCTAAGCATCTACCTGGATGATTCTGACTTTACAGGCAAATCTCTCCACAGTTACATTTTTGCTTTCTCCATTTTCAAGGACAACACCTTCATTTATAGCTTTTTGTGTCTCCGGTCAACCAAGCTAACAAGCAGCAAATCACTTTGACTCACAACACATGCTTGGAAATTCATTGTTTTGGAAGTTACAATATGAGCTTTCCGTGTAGACCCAATTTTATTTGAACTAGATAGTAGTAAAGCAGTCATCAACTGTTCTCCATGGAAATAAGAGCTAGGCAATCAAAGGGAAAATTCAAATAACACCAATTTACATCAACTTCCTGTAATTGATTGAGGTATGTAGTTTGTATCTGTAGAATTTAGGTGTTCTATTCTTATTAACGTAGTCTTTGTTTTTCTATTAACAGTGTACAAAAGTATGAGGAAAGAATTAAACATCCAGTAGTGACCTTGTCATTACATAGTTACTACTAGTTTTTTCACACACAATATTAAAAATAACTCTTAAAAGAAAACAACTGCTTCAACAGAAGGATCATGCTTGCTTTCTTTTCTTAAGAAAAGCCTAATTTATTTCATTTATTCATGACAGACCAAAGAATGGGAAAAAAGATTCTCTATTCAGACGTCATTCTTCTAGTGTGAGGCCATACATCTTTTTCTGTAGCACAGAAGTGTCAAAATAGACATGAATAAAATTTTCTCTTCATCTCACAGAGTCATATTTCCTAGAGACAAGAGATGTAAAACTTGCAAAAAATAATAAAAAAGGAAAAATGGTTTTCATCTCATAGCATAAATTAAGCAATGATGGCCTGTCAAGAATGATGTTTCCTGCTTGCAGAATATAAATTTAGGTCCATATTTACAGCAGCATGAAGTTCTCATTTGAGGTTAAAAGTTTGGCAAATACATTCTCTGATAACTGGCATAAAAAATGCACAGAGACTATTGATATTAGATTTTAGACAGGGCAGCCCTTCTAAAAAGCATGTTTAAGGAAAGATCATTAAGAAAATGCAGATTTCCTTTATTCCCTGGAGAACAGGCCAATCCAGCACAAGACAATGTAAGTGCCCTTGGTATTTACACAGGCACATCAAGCCCTACTCACCCGTTTTTTGGCTGAGCTGATAGAGGAAACACTTGCGCAGATCCGCGTTGTCCCTGAAGGTCAGTTGCAAAAGCGACCCTGACTTTTTCAACTTCTGCATGAGCCATAGACCTGGAATGGAAATTGGTACATATTTTTACCCTTTGGTAATCATCAAGCAGGGGAGTTAAAGGCAAGTGTCTCCTGTGAGGATAGCATTGTAATTTAATAGAAGACTTATTTGCTCTTTTACTCCTTAACAACAGGGAGAAAAGTCTAAGAGTCTCACAGGATAGAGGTAACAGTTTTAAACTAAAAGAGGGTAGATTTAGACTACATATAAGGAAGAAATTCTTTACGATGAGGATGGTGAGCTATTGGAACAGGTTGCCCAGAGAGGTGGTAGAGGTCTCATCCGTGGAAACATTCAAGGTCAGGTTGGACAAATTGATCTAACTGAAGATGCCCCTGCTCATGGCAGGGGAAATGGAACTAGATGATCTTTGAGGTCCCTCCAACCTAAACTGTGCTGATTCTGTGGTTGTCTCACAGTAGCAGGAGCACTCAGGAAGACTGAACGGTGTGACATTCCATTTCCATAGTGATGTTTCTTTTTAAGGATGCCTCTCTTTATTTGCAGAAGAGAAATGGGAGACTAAATGGAAACAGGGTCGTCTCTCACTGCTGCACACCCCTGGGCTTTCCAGGGAGCACTATGATGGACTTTGTAGTAGATATTGAAATTGTAATTTTTACTGTGTGAGTTTGAGGTCTTCAGCAAATGTTTTCCACAATTTCAATGTATAAGTCATGCTACAATAAATTCCTACCTCCATGTGTTACCCTCTCATGCAGTCCGCCATGGACCACAGCCAGCCAAAGCTTTCCCATCAACTCTTACCTGTACTAACCAAAGTGCTGTTGTTGTAAAGGGTTCCCAGGTGAGGCCCGGAGAGGGACAGGAAGGTGTGTAACTTGTTGAGGTA
Source organism: Pardalotus punctatus (assembly GCA_013400915.1). NCBI lineage: Eukaryota > Metazoa > Chordata > Aves > Passeriformes > Pardalotidae > Pardalotus > Pardalotus punctatus. The sequence continues at coordinate 1,275,108 of VZTX01001176.1, read as the reverse complement.
ATAGCGAAACCTGGGCCGAGTTAGTACAGATCGAATGATGACGTTACCAAGGGAATGTCCAATAAAACTGTTGGGAAAGAAGGAATTACATTAACATGAAACCCATCTGTCTTTTCTTTAAATTAAACATAAGGATAGCACAAATTTCTCAGGGCAGGGGGGTGGATTTTATCAGGGCTTTCAATAACATCCTTTAGTTTTCATTTCATGGGTTTCTCAGCCTACAAGATCCTCTTTCATCTATAACAATGTGAAAATTAGTCTCACCGATTCAATGGCTTTTGACACAGAGTGCTTTAGGAACATCTAATTTCACTGGATATTGCTCATGTAACTCAAACAGTTACAGAGTATTAGCTATCATAAAGCTCACCTTATTCGGGATATGGAGAGGTTGTACAACTGGATATGCTGAATTATTTCATCCAATAACCGGTCAGTCATTGTATCAAAATCAGCAAAAGTATCAGTCTGGTGAAAAATGAAATGAGTTGGTGAATTATAATACATTACACTTATTGCAGACTGATGTTATTTTCAAAGTCAAATGCAAGCAGAAATGTAATAACCAGTGTAAATTTTCTCTATAGATGTTCAAGGGGGAGAAAAGGGGGATTTTTCCAAGTCCTCTTTAAATTGAAATTCTCCTTTGAGAGAGGTTGCTGAGTGATTCCAGAATCATAAGTATGGTGTTAAAGCATCCTGACTTGACACTGGTGAGAGCTGCTAATGCTCAGCTGCTCTAGATACCAGGCTCTGCACATGGAGGAAAAGCTTTTGGCATTCAGGATTCAAGAGATTACTGCAATAAAATACTTTGCAGCATTATATATTGGCATGAGGGTTATGCTGATGCTAAGGATGCCATCACAAAATTATTTGGCCATCTTAATCAAATGCTGTGTGTTTGTTATTCAACAGTCATCAGTAAGAGAATGAGTGCTAGAGACAGATGAATAATTTGTTGCTTGCAACATTATTGCCAGTTATGAGACAATAAAACAAGCAATATATTTCCAGTCTATACGATTACAGGCAGATCTTATTCAGAACTTTGTAATTTGGCAATCCAACAGGACTCTAAATCAAACTCATAACTAATGAGATGCCACAAAACAATCATCAAATGTTGGAACAGCTATTCAGAGCAAACATATGAGTAATTAATGCTTTTGAAACATATCAGTAATTAATGCTTTTGTGACACAACTCATCTTGCTAATTGCAGCCCTTGCAAAGGAAAACATGAGCATATTCACTTTGCAATACAGACTTAAAATAAATGTTCTCATAAACTACAAACTGTCCACTAACCTTCTGACTGTTTGTTTTGTCTGCACTGATAATTAATGATTTCCTTCTAGGCTCATTATCCCAAACCTTTCAGGTTGTTTAAAAGTGGAAGAATATCATCCTGAATGTTAATCATAAACAAAACACGTCAAGCATCATATTTCACCTGATTATATTTCCATCTTTTACTGTCATTTCAGCCTGACTGAGATAGTCAAATGCCTCACAAATGAATGCCTAAAAAAAGTGATTTGAATTTTCCTCTGCAAGACAACCCAGCTAAATGACTGATTTTTTGAGTCATTTTCATTGTGGTTTCAGAAAGTGGAAAAAACCAATGATGGGGTGCTTTAGAGTATTAAAATAGCCATCAAGCCACCCAGGTTCCACTTCCAGCGCTATGAAAACTTCCCCACCTTCCCAGACTATAAGACCTCTAATGCATTCCCCTTACAGGTTCTGGATAATGTTAAATACAGATTTTGTAAGAAGTTTCATTCTCTGAAGGCATTCTCTTCTCTGAGAAGAGGACTTGATGGAAGCAGGATGTGGTCTCCTCGTTATTTTCACCTTGCTTATGTTCAGTGTGCAGGCCTGCTGCTGACAGAGCCATGCACTGGAAGTGGCAAGTTCACAGATTACACCCACCAGACACTTCAACATGTAAAAGCTGTTGAACAAAGAAGGCTGGAAAGTTTTGACTCAAGTTTCTCAGGTGCTCATAAATCAGAATAATGTTTCTGACTGCACAATGAAAATCCTTATCTTGTGCATAAAGTTAGGCCTTTGGGTCATAAATATGGCTCCATTGCCAAGCAAAGCACAGGATTCATTTCTGTTTCTCTGCCTGGACCAGCAATCAATTTTTCTGGAAGACATTTCTTTATCATTCAAGGAAATAAATCCCCCAAACAGTGCAACAGGAGAAACAATGGCTGATGCAACAAAGGAAACTGACAACACCTGCTGGATAGTCCACATCCTCCAGAGAATTTAGCATCACTAAACTTGCTGCCTGCTGTTGGTGCTGGGTCGCAGAGGGACCAGGCTACCACGTTTGCAAACTGGCAGGATAAATCCATTCTCTTCTTCTGAGGTCTAGTCCTATTACTGCTAATGTCACTGCCTTTAACACCAGGAATATTTTCCAATAGGTTTGAACACCCTATCAAATCACACAGGAAGAGAACCAGGCCTTTGCTCTAAATACTACATAAAACTTCCTGAATTCCCCAGTGCTTTTGTTTCCCTCAGCTGGTGAAAAGGCTTTTGCTGAAGGTCCTGTTTCAGCAATCTGAAGGAAGAGAGAAATTAGCTCTGTACTACCTGATTTCTTTCAGACATTAGGAAGTCCAGTTTTCCACCAGGAAGTCCCAGTTCTATAAAAGTCTTTACCAGCCGCAGATCTGCACTGTTACCTAGGAACAAATGGTACTTTATAAAATGCAATTCAACAGGAAAATAACCAATATAGAGTCAATTTAACACAGCAACCTTGACACCTCGGAGCTCTCACTAAGTGCTGCTGAGAAGGTTATCACACCTCAGAATCATGCATTGAAACAGCAAGAGAATAGGAATTCCCACAGCCTGTCCCAGGTGGGCTGGAGCTCACCTGCTGCTCTGAGGGACTGTAAATGGTGGGGAAGAAAGGGCAAAGATAAGGTGCAGAATAAATCTGTCCTCTATTTGCTGAACAGCAGAGTAAGACAAAAAGACAAAAAGCTGAGGTGAGGCCCCCAGGGACACCTTGGTAGCTGCGCTGGGCTGTAGGGCCATAGCTTCAGATGCAGAGTAGCCCATCTCATGTATTCACAATTAGAGATGCTGCTGAAATACTGTCAGGCCCCTAATATTTTGACAAATGTCTCATTCTGTACCAGGAAATTCCAAAGTCTTCTGAAATATTTTGTTGGTGAAGGAGGTACTGCCACCTCATGAGGAGGGCATTCCTGCTACTGAGATAATCAATGGCAAACAGCCTTTACTCAAGTCCATAACTGTTTGTTTTCCATTTTTCTGAGATTTCAGAGCCTCTGCCCCCCCCTTCTCTATAGTTGCAAGGTTAACATCTACACCTTTCTAATGGATACCAGTAATTTGTCAAGAGAAAGTTCACATTTAACATAATTGCTTTCTGCTTAGAAAGCATATATGTAAAAAGTCCCAGGACCTGATTCCTCTGCAGTGAAGAATGATTGTTATTCTCTCACTTTCTAAAGTCAGCCACTATCTACTCTCTAACAGTGTTTTGGGGCTTTAAATAACATTTTCCTCCTGGGGACACACTGCAAAACAACCAAGCATCTGTGGAAAGACAAGGAGTTACTGTAATGCACCCTTCCTGTACACGGGAGGACTGATGTGCTTTGGTGTAAAGTTCTGTTTAAAAAAAGCAAACCCACAAAAAGCAAACAAACAAACAAAAAAAACCAGATAGCAGGACCCCATTTATTAGTGAAAATATTTAATATTCCCCTAGATCCTTTATTAGAATGGACTGGATAGCATAATATGGAACAAATACTTAGCTAAAACAAGTACTTAGACATTCTTTCATACTTGCTGAAGATCTGTCTCTTTTTTGAATTTACATCAAAATGACTTACAAACAGCAATTCTTCCTGGCCTTACCATCCAATCCATGGACACAAACAACCAGGTGAATTCCATCTTCCAAATTTTCTTCCTCTTCCTCTGGTGGAAAATATGGGATATCAGAAGCTAGTACAGATAAGTCACTGTACAGAAATCCTTCAATCTTCATTTCTTTTTTAAATTTTTCTTTGGCCTGATAAAAACTGGAGAATACATTAATTAATCACAATAGAACTGGGTGTTCAGCAACAAACCTTCAAACTAAAAATGAGAAGGCTTCATTATGTTTTCAGCTTTCTAGTAGAGACCTGGATGCAATTCCTTATCTGTTAGAAATGGGAGAAGTCAGAATGAAGGGAAGAAACTCTGTCTCTGAGTAATTTGGCTACATACCAGGAATAGCTAAAGTGCATTAGCAAGTCACACTTGCCAGAGAAATGAAAGAGTAGCAAAAAATAATTTTCTGGTAGCTCATAAAATGAGACTGAGGTACAGAATTAGCAATTTTGCCTCTCAACAATGTAATTTGCCTTATAGGTACTCAAATGCAAAATGTATAATTTTGCTACCATCAGATGCATTTACAGTCAGGTAGAAGGTGTCCTGCCCATTCTTCAGATTAGAGTTAAAGAATGCACCTCATGTGGTAGATATTTTTGGTTTTGTCTGGGTTTGGATACTTTTGAAAACATTCAGTAGAATTTAGAAGAGCATCTCAATAGTGAAAGAATTAAGATAACACCTTTCCTACTAAAGGTCTAAAATTTGACACCCGAATTCACCCTGAAGTTTCCTCTGTCTGAAGATGCCAAAGTTTTCAGTGGCTTTTTGATGTAGTAAAACTTATCCAGATATTTAGGAATCAATAATCATAATGTAAGTGTAGAATTAAGTAGAAAATTGGGATGGAACAGCTTCGGAGATATAACCTTTAAATTTTGGGGATATCTTAAGGCAACTTGATATAATCATAGAATCATTAAGGTTGGAAAAGAGCTCTAACATACTCAAGTCCAGTGATGAGTAACTACTTTACATCAGCCCAACTAATTTTAAGGGTCACAAGGATAAAAAACACTGTTCTTGGACCATGAAACTGGAGGTCTTGGCTTCATGTGCACGACTACATGACTAAATGTTGTTTCACAAAGAAAAACAAATTCTGTGTTTAGATTTTTCAGGACGGTGTATAAAATAAATTTCAGGACGCTTTCAAAAGAATAAAGTGTTGGGTTGCAAATGAATGTGCATGCAGGCAGCCAACATTTTGGGCAGCTTAATGAGTTGAGAAATTTCAGTGCTACTGCTTTTCCTCAGCACAGCAGAGGCACCAAAATATAATGCAAATATGTAAGTGCTAGTGTGCCAATCTGTTAAAGGGGCCCCTGTGACATCAAGGTCATGATGTGGCACTTTCGTACTGGGCAATGTAGCAAGAAACAAAAATAATGCCGCTTCTTCAGCTATTCATGGTTCCAATTCTCCCATTTTTCCAGTTTGAGAAGGTGAAGTTGAGACCTACCAGCCAATCTGAGATCCCCATTTCATAGTTTAGCTAATGGTTGCAATTACTGAACCATGATTAAAAAGCAGTCTGTGGCACTGCCAGAGTAAGCTGATTCTCTGGAATCGATACTCACGTATGGGTAGCCTTAATTTCATGAAGGAGGTCAGATCTTAATGATTATTTGGACACCTAAATCCCACTGATTTTCATGACAATTAAGGACCTGATGTCTTTGGCAATCTTGGCCTCTCTGTGTTTTCATCCTTCCTGTCTATTTAGATAATTCATTCTATATGAACCATTTGTCTGTTTGGATTATTTGCACTGAAACTCCCCAGGCAACTGTCTCAAACACAAGCTTCCTGTGTGCTTAGTGCATTAGGGCCCTGAACTCTGCCAGGGTCTCTTGGCATTACAGTTACATTAATGAAGTAATTAGTCATTCTTACTTCAGCATCCTTTCGTTGGTCTCTTCATCCATCTCATCGGAATTAGAACAGACAACTCCAAAGGAGCCCAGCGGCTGGCGCGTGATGGGGAACATGGCCTGCTTTGCCGAGGAGCCCGCCATGGCAGGGGTCTCTTTGAGCACGGAAGAAAAGGGAAGACAAGTGGCTGTGCAAGAGACGGACAGGTTAACCACATCAGCAGCCTTTCTGCTTTCCAGGGCTACTCCCTCTGTCGTGGCCAAAGGGAACCCGGTGCCGTTCGCTACAAGTTTATTCTCTTGGCTGTTGGGCTCCTGAGGATGTTCAGCCTGGTGGGACCCTGCCACAGGGTCTGCTGAGGCAGGGGAGTCATTGAGCTCAATTTCTTGCAACCCCTGCATTTCTGCATGCCCTGCTGGGCTCTCACCAGAGAGAGAGCTGCCACATTCTCCTCGCAGTGAGCCAAATTCAGTGGAGGTTTCTGAAGGAGCTGTAACAGGATAGTAAAAATCTTGTACCACCTTTATGCTTTGTGAGAAACTTTCCTCTCCTGAAATTCTACTATTGGAGGAGCCCTGTTGATTTTTTAAGACGTCCGGCTTAAGTTTATCCTTTGGATCCTCAATGCATGTATCAACCTTATCTATATTTTTGTCCAAGTAATTACAAACCCTTGGGGTTTTTAAGCTGCACTCACCATTGCTCTCCAGTGACAGGCACTCAGAGACATTATCTTGGAGCTGCTTTGGACAAATGGGTGGTCTTGTATTTTCCAAACTACAGGAAGTCTCTGGAAAACCTTTGTCCTCCTCCCCTTGTAATTCAGTGTTACTGCTACTGTGTTTGAGGAGGGGTTTGGGATGTCTTCTTGGTTCTATTTCTCCACTATCAGTGATGATTTGACACTTGGTAAAGTCCATTAGTATTTTCCTATCTTTATCCTCTGTTTCCATACAGCTCCCCAAGTTTTGATCTGAATCTCCGGAGGTGGCTTCGCTGTGTTTTGATATATCCACCTCCTCTGTGGGCTCTTCTGGACTACTGATCTGAGGAGCTGAGACAGACTTTGTCAGTTTGGTAAGCTCCACTTCCCTCTCCTCTTCCTCAAAGGGCAAGGAGCTGATGGATGTGAGCGACGCTTGGATACCACTGGGCAAGCTGGTGTTGCTTTCCGTGTGGCCACCCTCCAGGGAATTCCGGTGGATAGCGTGCCTTCGGACCAGGTGGTGCAGGATCTCTCGGTCACTGGGCAGCTCCAGGGCCCGGCTACGAGCATCAGACCATGCCACTGAGCTTGGTTCACTTTCAATGCCTGAATCAGATATTATGGAGGAAGATCTTTTTATGACCCCTGACATCAGGGTAAATTCTTCACTCTCCTCACCTCGTTGCTCCTTTGTGACAGATTTCACATCACAGCTGTGTGAAGGCAAAGCTTTCAAAACAGGGAGATGAGCCTTGGTGTCAGCATCTTCTGGTTTTTCAAGACTGGTCAATTCATTCAGTGCAAGCTCAGACGAAGTGAAATTAGTTTCAGGATGACCAAATTCATCTAGTTCATGCATTTCAGTCCTGTCTTCCAAGCCATCAGTTCTACATGCTCCACACTCATACTGAGCACTGACAATTAACACAGGCTCACTTTTCTGAGAGTCCTTATTGCTGGGTTCCATGTCTCCACAGGTAACATCTGCCCCAAGTCTATTATCTTTTAATAATACTTCCTCAGATGTTTTAAAGTCTTCTGACATGTGTTCTGTATTGCCTGGTTCCAAGTCAGAAATAGTTTCCTTTCTTGAAACAAAAATATTTTTTTCATGTTTCCTTTGGCCTTCTTTGTTCACTGTACATACCTGAGATGTGGAGTGCTGGTTTAAACCCTTAGCAGCAGCTTCAGTACTGCTGTGTAGGCATGAAGGATTCCCATTTATCCTGTCTGTGTGTATTAACAAAGTGTCTTTCCCAAAGTCTCCTTTCAATCCTGCAGTGGCATCATCTGATGCACAGTCTTCATTCTCCTGTGTTACATCCATTTGAGTATTTGCAGGAACCTCAAAATCTGAGAGAACTTCCAAATTCTGATCTGAAAGAATGAAAGAAAAATAGCAGTATTACCTCTAAGAACACAACAAATCACCCTAAAACAATGTGGGAATTTGAAAAGGGATTTTAAAGTCTAAAATATTTTATACATTTATGTTATATAAATTATACATACATTACAGACATATTACAAATGCACATGCCAGAGTGCATTTGACTAGAATTATACTCACTGAACAGTTATAGTTAGGCCAAAGAAGACAATATCAATAAAGTACTCTTTATTCAATATAACTGTACTTATACTGCTAATTTTTTACAGCATAGGCAAATTAAATAAAACTGATACTTCTTTGTATTCCTGCTGTCCTTCGACATTGTACATAGTATAGCTCTTACTTTGAATCAGTTTAATATTCAGTTTAATAACTTAAATATCTATGATGAGCATTGTCAAAATTTAGGCAGTAGAATAACTGTGGAAGAGTGAAAATTTCGTACCACAGGCTATATTCACCAGATTATGCACACAGGCTATATTCATCAGGTATAATATTAATATATATTGCTCCCTTGGTAATCTTAATGGTTCAGTGAAAATAATAAGGTAGTAAGGGCTATGAGTTTTTACGAAATAATTGTGGAACTAAATAATTTCTTAATTAAAAATTTGATTTAGGTAGTCAAGGGAAAAATTTTTTTTGGAAGGCAATGCTGCCTTTCAGGGGAGTGGGGGGCTTTACACTGAAATTATAGAGTTTTGTTCTGAGATTTCTTACCACTAGATGTCATAGCAGGGTTGTCAGTTTAGTGTTGTTTTTCCTTTAAATTTGTACTGTAGCAAAAATCCAAAAACTCTGGTTTTCTTTTAGATTTTCCCTCCAACTCTTTTAACAAAACAGCTTAATTTGAAGATGAAAAATGTGAAGGAAATACTCTAGTTCACTATTAGGGAAAACATTAAAATTAAGCTATATTACTTAGGGAGTCACACTCTCTTCAGAGCTCATAAACCGAAGGGGTGTGAGATGACTTCTGGGCTGGGGAATTATCTCCCTCAGCTCAAGCAGTCTCACAAAGCTGCACCCTGAGGTGTTTCACTCACCTTTGCAAGGCATGTCCGTGTACCTGTCTTCAAAGATAACTGGGAGCGTGTTCCAGTCCCCATCGATGTCGAGGCATTCTGCTGGCAGCGGAGGCATGCTGGTGAAATAATCCGAATTACGAATTTCTGTGGAGATCTGTGCATGGCTTTGGATCCTGGCAGCAAAGTACAGAACAAACTGAGTGTGTGAGTAGTTACTGTGCTGTTTCTCCATCACTCCTGCAAGCCCAGATATGCAGGCAGAGGATGGAGTCAATGAGTTTAAAAGGAGCGGGAAGCAGTATTGCACAATCAGGAGGACCCAGCACTCCTAGGACATTTCTATTCCTCAGTTAGAGATACCTACAACTTGCACAATGCCTTCCTGAAAAACCACAGCGGTTTTGAAATTATTCCAGATCCCAGTGCCCCAGGCTCCTGTTAGCCGCCATAACCTATTGCTGTCCTCCCAGGGGTCTCAGCTGCTGGCTGGGACTGGATCACTCAGCTGGTTTCTGGTCAGGAAATGAGGTCTGTTACTCTGGCTGTGGCCAGGGTTTCAAAACCCAGATGCAGGAAGCAGTAATCCAAAATTTGGTTGAGCAGTACAGGGGAGAACACAGCCAAGAAGGATGCATGGCAAGTCCTCTGTCTCACATCTGACCTCAGAGCACTGCAGAATCTCACATATACACAACTTTGGAAGAGCTAAGGCACGTTAATTCAGCCACTGCCTCTTGGCAGAACTAGTCACAGAATCATAGAATGGTTTGGGGTTGAAGGCACCTTTAAGATCATTTAGTTCTAACCCTACTGACATGGGCAGGGACAGTTTCCACCAGACCAGGTTCCTCAACCTGGCCATGAAAACTTTCAGGGATGGGGCAGCCACAGCTTTTCTGAACAACCTGTTCCAGTGCCTCACCACCTTCACAGTAAAGAATTTCTTTCTGATATGTAATCTAAACCCACTCTCTTTCAGTTAGAAGCCTTTGCCCCTTGTCCTATCACTACATGCCCTCGTAAAAAGTCCCTCTCCAACTTTTTTGTAGTCCCCCACCTGTTTCCATCATTTGGCCCATGCAAAATGCTACTTGACTCTCCTCAGTGAAAGTGACACTAAAGTGGCACATGAATATGTCTTCAGCTGTAATAAATACAATGATTTTTATTTTTTATGAGCTTTCCTATTTAAACATCAGTCTCAAAAAATAAGGAAAACATAAAACACAAAGGCAAAAGATTTTCATAGATGGTCAGCTGAAAGCAAATCTGTCCTTCATCTTAAATCCAGTACCCCTTTTCTGATTACTACGTACCCTTGTGAAAAAGATGAATAATTGATATTAAAACGAGTGAGGAGAAATATTTTTGTCTGTAAATCTAAGGAGGGTATGTCACCTACTAGAGGCTTCCACCTTGTGCTATACCCAGCCTACTGGAAATGATGTGTCCTCTTCTGCCTAAGCAGCCAGGCATGGGGGTGCACAGCCTCACACAAACTCACAACAGTACAGGAGACAAAAAACAGCTCTTGTCTGATAAGTAGGAAGAGAAAAACAGGGAAAAAACTTACTGCTTGAGGTGGTTGTACAGCACCTGGCACACTGAGCACTGATCTCAGCTGGAGACTCTGTGAACCCAATTAATGATCCCTACTACCACTCCCAATATTAATGATTCTCTGACAACTGTGACTCTGTTTTTCCAACTACATAATTTAGCAAATTCAGAAAGAAAACGTGACTCTGCTATGAGGCCTGTATAGACGGGACTTTCTACACAAACTGATCTTTAATTTTTTTTAACTGTTTTGGTGGTTTTTTTTGGATTTTTTTTTTTTTTTACTTACTCTTTTTGATAATCACTGAGAAAAACATTATGTTCATGTGTAGAAAATAGGCTATTTCTGTGACTGCCTGGAGAAATAGAAGCACTTCATGCAATTATGCTTCCCCCAGAGGAGGATTATGTTTGTTTGAATGGGACCATGATTGTCTGTGTCCTCACCCCAGGAAAGTGAAATGGGGCTTTCCTTGTACACAGCTCACTAAAATCCTGACATGGGAGAACCAAGTGAGCAGAGCTGGGCCCCTGCAGCCATGGTGTTGCTCTAATTTGGCAGAACAAGGCAGTCTTGTACAACCCATCCACTAATGAAGTCATGGCCTTTTCCATCAACACTGAATCAGCCCTAATGTCTCCAATGACAGCTCTGAGAAAACCAATTTTCTTCTTTGCACTAGGTCAGAAGCAAATGTCTCACTTAAAAATCATCATTGTGATGGGACCTGGTGTCATGGCCTTTCAGCCCCTTCTGAAAGATGGGTTTCACACCGGTAATGTCGTGGTCTGCCCATGGTGACAAATAGTCTGGATAACCTTCATTACTCAGAAATGCTAATCTGAACATCTTTCTTTGAACTCTGTCTTTAGGGGTCAGGTCCTGAGTATAATCCAAGGGTTCCACTTGTATTCATTGGGTAAAACCAAAGGCAGGATTTGCCCTGGTGTATATTTAAAACTGGCTCCTCGTACTTCCCAGTTTGATTACAAGCAGGAATTGTCCAGCAGAAAGTAATACTTCCCTTGTCAATGGTTTAGAGCATATTTTATGAATGAAGCCCAGTACAAAGTTTGTCTTCCTGGTCTGCTTTGCATACATGGTTCTTGATCAATTAATTATCAGCCCTGCATTCAGATCACACCCACGATTTTCTCTTCTCGGCTAACATGGTGGTATTCACCGTTCCTGCCCTTCACTGATGCATCTAGTCAACATCCACAGCTTTGCATTGCCTTTTTAATGCTCCTGTCTACATTTAAACATTCTTTCTTCTAGAGAAAGTAGGGAAAGGCTAAACAATAAAAAAAATCAATGACTGCCCACCCCAAAATCTATACCGGGGATGGTAAAAAACAAATTTGTAAATGTTAAGATTTCTTGCTTATCAACAGTTATTTCCCACTAAAAGTACCAGTGTTGGATCTAGTGTATTTGCTTTAGGAAGTTAATTGAAGAATGGAATATATATATATCTATATATCTATATATCTATGCACATGTTATATGTATATGTGAATGTGTGTATATAGATATATATGAAGCTTGAAATTAATTATTTCTGGGGTCTGCCTGATCACTCACTTACTTTTAAAATGCATTTCAGTAAGTTTATAATACGGAGTTAAAACAGAGTCAATGTCCTCTCTCAAACCAAACTCCTCCATACCCTGCAGAAAAAGATCTTACTCTTGATTGCAAAATATTTTAAAGTAAATTTTTAGTCATTCCAGAAACAGGGGAGTGTTAATGGGTTACTTACAGGCCTTCCTGGAACATGAGCACAGCAGGTTTCTGGTGCTCGGTGTAGAAGAAGGCTTCTGAGAATCTCCTCACCTGAGAGAGAGAGACACAGAAGTTAACCACAAAGTGACAAGTGCTATAAGTCTAAGAACAGAGAAGTGACTGTCTGGGCCAGATTCCTTAGTGTGGTCCATCTGTGTTGTATCACTGATGACATTAAAATAAAAAAATAAAAAAAAGAAGAGTTCCATTCTGTTTCATTTTCCCAGACCAGATCAGTGCTGCTGGTGCTGTTGCATATTTTACTGTAAGAAGAATCCCTTCACAATAAATCAAATTTTGGTTATCTGCATCTTCTGACTACTTTTCTAAAAGCTGTCAAATTTACCATTTTCCCCATGTTGTTAATGTGGGTAAGATTTATTCCTTTTCCGTTGTGCAAAAAGCAGTAGAGGAGTGACTTACTAAATTAGAACAATTCGGAATTGATTGCCTCTAGGGGAACATCCACAGAAACTCTCAAACTACCACAACAGCAAAGGAAGACTTACACATCAGTCCAGAGGGGAATAAGCCCTATCACTGTAGAAACACACCTGCCTATGTCATGATACTTGTGAAATGAGAGCGCTTCAAATGCCTTCATGGACATTAGATCTGTTCATTGTTGGATAATCAATTACAAAAGAGCCATGGATCTGAAGTGGCTGGCAGAGCACTGAGTGTGAAATAAGCTATAAAAAATTCAGTGCTGTCATCTGCCCTGGAATAAGCTTTGAGTTTAAATGAATCAAGCATAATATGCAATCAAATGTACTGAGCTGTTAAACTGCAGCCCATACATTGCTAATAATAATTGTAAAAGTGACCTCTGTTACAGGGACAGAAAACAGCAGTGAAAAGCATATGTCAGAGCATCTCAGCATCTCCCTAAATCCCAGCTATGCTTTAGCAAACAGCCTTTCTGAACAAAGGACGGGCAACCCTTCAAAAAGACTGTATCTTAACAGTAGGACTTTTCATCTAGGGCTCTCAAAGAGTTTTCCAGAGGTGAAAAAGTGAAATTACACACAGTTTATATGGGGAGGAACCAGAGCATACAGTTACGTAATTTGACAAAAGTCGAGAAGATAGCTGGCATCAGCTGAGACTGGAACAAACCACAAGCTGGGATTCACCTTGCTGGAGCTGGGAGCACACAAAGTTGGGTCCTTTGGCTGAAAGCCACCCAGGTCCCCTCAGAGTCAAGGGAGACCTCATCAGATTAACCAGGAGCTTCAGCATCAGGTGCTCAGCCACCTCTTCCTGAATTTTATGCCCCATTTTTGCAAGCTCCAAGAGAGTCTTGTTCTGGTCACTCTGACCTCCACTGACTTTGACAGGAGCAAAAGCATAAGCTGAGATGTCAATTCCTGCAGTGTACACTCCTGATGCTATGCAAGGTGAATCCTACCCTTTTCTCCATTGTCCCTGCTCCAGTGATTAGATCAGCCTTTGAGTTCAACTCAGGTGATGTGCTCGACTGATGTCTGGTCAATAACCAAGAACATCCTGATGGAAGACAGAGCACTTGCTGAACTAATCAGATAAGCAGATCTGACAGCATTCGCTCAAATGACAAGTGGTTTTGTGCCTCCTTTATTAGGCAGTACAAGAAGCAATTTCGACATCAACAACATTAATATTTTGTTGCTTTCATTTCACTGTGAGAAAGGCAAATAGCTCTATACATATATGACATAGTGAAGAGAACAAATCCATATTCCTCATGGTAGTTTTGTGAAACAAGTTGAGATAAAATCGTATTTTTAGTTATTTTTCACAGCGATATTTGTGTTTTTTTAAAACAAATGTTTGTTATTCAGGGATATCTAGCAAGTATAGGTGATATTCTATAACTCTTCCCACCCACCTCCTGTTCTGTGTCTGATCCTGGTGTTCAAAGTCTACTCATTTCACATAGGTCAGGTCGCACAAAATCAACAGCCTTCATTTCAGAAATTGAAATCTGTAATTTCAAATCCTGAGCTTCATCTCTAATTCCCCTCCTTTTCAACTCTTCTTGTGCTCACCCCATTTCATGTCAAGACTCACAGAGGCAGAATTGCATTGGATATATACATCCAGCTAAATCACTAATGTTTATCAGGAGGTGACTGTTACCGAACTTGCTTTTAACTTCTTAACATTACCCTCAGCATGTGATGTTCCTGAGTCAGATAAGCTGTGACTTCTGGATGGAGCGTTGCCACCTCTAGGAACTGGGTCCACAGGGCCAGGAGGTGGGAGCAAAGCCAGGCAAGGTCCTTGCTTATCTGTTCTGCCATCTTCTCTGGATTGCTCAGCAGCTGGAGCAGAGAAAGGGAATTATGAGATCAAGACAGTGTTATGAAAAAAATCAGTTCATACATCAGATTAAGTCCTTTTAGGAACAACAGCAACAAGAAAAATTTCGCTTGATTTAGAAATATTATTACTAATGCTGATGTTTTCAGTTATTTTTCCCCAAATAAAGCTGGTGAGACATCTTATACTCTTCAAAATCACACAGTGGGAACAGATAATATTTGCAGACACTTCACTGCAGGTGTAGTAACTGGCAGGGAAAAAAAAAATCAGCATGTGGGTTCCAAATTTTCCACCAGATGGTGCTGGATGCTCTGAAATAATAAACCATGGCTGGGCTCTGTTAGCAAAAGGAGCCCTCTCAGCTATGTCGCATTAGGATACAGATGGGTGATTGAGGGGGAACCAAATAAGAAATGCCAAACCAAAACACTGTGTCCTCAACACAGGATGAAAACAGAGATCCCAGATTGTGCTGCTGCCTGTGTCCCACACTAGAACGTGCTGGGGCTCTGTGTGCCCTCCGGCCCTTGCTAAAGCTCTGCAAGAAAGCAAAAGTCTCTGCACACCAAACTTCCTGGTTTCACAGTTTCACAGTATCACAGAATTGTAAAATGGGTTGGGTTAAAGCTCCTCTTGCTCCAACGCTCTGCCATGGACAGGGACACCTTCCACTAGACCAGGTTGCTGAGAGCTCCATCCAACCTGGCCCTGAATACTTCCAGAGACGGAGCATCCACAGTTTCTCTGTGCAACCTGTGCCTGTGCCTCACCACCCTCACAATAAAGGATTTCTGCCTAATATCTAATCTAAACCTGCCCTCTCTCAGTTTAACACCATACCTACTCCTCCTAGCACTATACACCCTTGTAAAAAGTCCCTCTCCAGCTCACCTGTAATATTCTCCCTGGAGAATATAATCCCTGGGGTCTTCTCCAGGCTGAACAAACCCAGCTTTTTTAACTTGTCAACTTGCTAATTTCTTTAATGAGTGACAGACATTGCATTTTACCTCCATGTTATTCACTGTGTCTTTTGTTTTGGTTAGGACTGCACTCTAGCGGAAAGCCTGCTTATTTTTTGTATTTTATTATACAGGTAGTTTTCAGATTGGTGACACTGCAAACCAAACCATGATTAAAAGCAAATTGTCTGTGTGTGAGACAAGCAGAGAAAATTTGTGTGTGAATAAAACAGGTATTGTCACTGAGTTTGTGTTGTCACATTGTTTGGATGCTATTCTGTTTTAATGACTTGTCCAAAATTGCACAAGCTCCAGCACCCAGTCTGGTACAGGAAAAATCAGAGGGATACTGGGAAACAAAAGATCCTGCCCAAACATTTCCCTTTGCAGAGTCAGGGCACTACTTTATTAATGGCATGCAATTTTATATGCAGTATGCCAATGTTAATTTTTTATTTGTTAAGTCAGTAAGCTGTTTCTTACATCGCAAACTGAAAGCTCAATCTTCAAGGCAGATGCATTATTAATGCAAGTCATGGTAGGAATAGGTGTGTGATGGGTATTTTTCTAGTTTATTGGTTGTCAAACATTTGAATTTGTCGGGGGGGAGGGAGGGAGGGAGGAAGGAAGGAAGGAAGGAAGGAATAAACTACTTGTGAGAGTCTTACTGCACTGACAATTAGTCCAAAGGAGACTCTAGATTATGTTGTCTGTCCCATACCCTTGCACCTTCTAAATCTGGTAGAGATGTGCCCAATAACTTACACTTCTCTAAATCAATTTTATGTGAAATCAGATTTCCTGAAAAGTATCCAAGTCAGGACTTAAAACTAATAAATTTGTCATTTCAAACAGTTTTTAAGCCACAGGTGACAAACATGAGCTCACAATTTGTAACAGGAGTGTAAATGGACTTCTCATTCGGTTTGGACTCATCTTCCCTCTATTAATTGTTATCAAATTATCTTCCCCAGGGAAGTGGTAGAATCACCAACCCTGGAATTGTTAAAAAAAATTAGTTCATGGCACTCTATTTGTATGGTTTACTGAGCATAGTGATATTCATTCAAAGGATGGACTTGATGATCTTTTCCAAACTTAATTATTCTATGATACTATGATAAATAAAACATATTAAATCTCTGATTCTAAAACACTTTTTCCAGTGAACAGCTGGCACTTGCATTTCTTCCTGACACTTCTGATGACTTGTCTTTGTCTCACTTGAAATAAACTTGGCAGAAGCAAGTTCAAGAGAGTAGTTCAGTCACTTCTGTGCCAAAATCACTTTTTTCCTCCCATGAGCCTCCCAACACATTTAGGTATTTTTATTTGAAAATATATGGTTGCACAACCTGCCAAAATATCTTTTCTCCTGTCAGCAGAAAAGCTATAATTGCAACCTACCCCAGATAATTTTTTTGTCATTCTGATACTCAGGGCTAGACTCACTGAAAGATGTTAGGACAATCCAGCTGGTGACTTATTAAAAGTGACAGGAACAGCTTATGCACAACCAATCAAAGTTATGTGAAATAGTTGGTGGAAGAGAAACAATCAACAAACTTTGTTATGGCACCAAATTCATTTTTTCCCTGCTCTGATACATGACTGGGCTGTCTCAGTGCACTTGAAAAATGGACTTGAAAAACACATGGACAGGTTCTATTGAAGGAAATACCTGCAGCTCCATACAAAGCTGGGATAATGTCTCTTCCACAGATAGTTCCTCTGGGGAAAAAACAGAAAGAAAGACATCAAGTTTGAGAACAGTGGATGTGAAATATTAATGCTCTGCTGTTTATTCATGAGAGAAATTGGTCATTTGTTATTCTTGCTTGAAAGACAAATTTCTGTTTGGGTACGGGCAGCCTGCACCACACTTTGTACCGGTGCAGGTGCAACTTCTGCTTATGCAACCTGGACCACTAAATAAGTAGAAGCTGTTGTTTTTGTGGTGATAAAGATGACAGAATTTGGCTTTTTGTTGACTCACTTTTACTAGAAGTTTGATTTTTATCCTTCAGTATTTGTGGCCAACTGTAGAACTGAATACAGAGTCTGAACAAATGATGTGCAACGAATGGTTGTCCTTGGTGTGCTACAGAGAGCTGTGTAGCAACATCAAATTCCTGACAAGTAAAAATATTGGGCATCTCTGTACTGCCTTGTGAAGTTGGAATTGCCTCACCACTGCAAACATCAGTGTTTTGATGTATCCCTGAGTGAATCCAGCACAGGGACACTCCACTTTAAATGCATCACAGACTATAAAGCAAAGGAGGACATCAATCAACTCTGCAACTTTGGCAGCTTGATTTTGCAATGCGGAACTTTCTAATGGTGTCCGTAAAGAAACAAAGCAAAAACAAAGTAGAACAGCTCAGAGACCAATCCCCTCCCCAATCCCCAAATGTCCCTTCTCAGACAGCACTAATAAACAGGAAAGGACAGACCAAGATGGGTAGTGCCTCAAAAAGATCCAGTCTTAGATGGTAAAATTTGGGAAATAACTGTTCCCACTTTTAATGTCTAAAGTAAGCTACATTCTTTTAAAATATACTACTCAGGGAGATAGGAAAATTTTTAAAAAAATTAAGGAAGTGTGCAGAGATTTATATTCTTGGATTTATCTTAACCTCTAAAAACCTATGAGGTTAATATAACCAATATAGATGTTACAACTGAATGTGTAATTTACATTTTTCCCCTGGTCAGTGGAGAAATATAGCAAGTACAAGGTGCAGCTTATGTCATCCCAAATTAGAAAGCACTGCATGTGTCAGAGAACATATTTTTAAATGGGTGTGTTTCACCCCAATGAATATAAGGAGACAGATATAAAAATTTGATTTATATTCATCTTACCACGTGAATCTTACACCCCATAATTTTACTCAGTTTTGCAACAGGTGTCAGAAGATCAGGCTTAAAACCAAATCTTTAGTAAATATTCAGACTGTGAATAAAATGATGCAAATAACACTCTGCTCAAGAGGCTAAAAAGGGTATTTCCATTTAGTGAAATTTCATGCATTACAAGAAGTACATTTGCACATGAGGTGCCTGCTTCAGTACCAGCATTCATTTCAAAACCAGGCAAACCGTTTTAAGAACATCAGTATGTGCTCTGGGGTCAATTATCCATGTATAACTCTGCCATCTCACAACCTATAACCCTGTCCAGGTGAGCCACAAATCCTCTCTTATCTATGCCTGATAACAAAGATCCATGAAGCAGTTTTGTTGCACGTTGTATTCTGTCTGAGAGCTCCTAAGCTGCAAATGGAAATGCGGTATTTTTTTTTTTCCTCTTGTAGTTGGATTGAATAACACAGTACGTTACCTATGACTTTTGGACTGTCTTGAAGGGAAATATTTGTTGGGGAATGAGAGATGAAGTGGAAAAGAGGATCTATCATGTCTGTGAGTGTGAGAAGCATAATGCATTGTGTTTGATCGTTCTTACGTACAAGGACTATACTGGAAAATTTTATTCCCTTCCAAAACCTGCTGGCCAATGTAATCAACCCTCCTAAGGTAATTATGTCTGCAACATAACAAAACTGGTAACTTCAATGCCTAAATACACACAGAAATACAAAGACACAAAGATGTGAAATTATTTATTACGAATTCATCCCTTGAATTCAAAGAAACAGGTGAGAGAACAGGATTTAGTCAGGAATGAGTTTCATTTTCATAGACATCATGCTGTCATTACAAAGATGACTAAACACAAATTCCAGTGCTCCCTCCCTTAAATCCAGCCAGCCAGCACATTAGTCCTAACAGGACTGACCAGCCAAAAAACCCTCCTGCCAAAAAACCAGAAAATCTATTAAACAATTGAATTAGGAAGAAAATCAGAATAATTTTGAAGAGCAAATTGTAATTGGCAGGGGAGAAATACATTGTGAGTTATAAAGAAGGGAGTATAATTTAAACCCACTTTTATCACCTTTCATATTTTTCTTTTCAATTATAAAAAAATGTTTGCTCAAGAGAAAAAATATATTAAGAGTCTTCCCAAGATTTCATGGCCATTCAGAACCAGAAGTTACACTTTTCAAAATGTAACTGAAGCCAAAAATCACTGAAAAGCAATTATTCTGATAAATGTATCAAAATATTGTGTCCATGTACACATCAGGCTACATCCTACAAAAGGATTCACATAAGCTGAGGAGTCAGTCATCTTAACAGTGTTCAAAAATAAACATTAATCAGAAAACACAGACAAAAATCCCTGGAAGTCTCTGAACAGACCAACAATTTTGGTACTAAAATGTGTGTTTAAAAATGCAGCACTGTAAAATATTCCATGATTTTAAATGTCTTGTCACTTACCCAACTTCAGCTGTGGTAAATCCGGAATCTCATTCATTATGAGAGTGTAGTATGTGTGAAGACCCCTTTGAGCATTCAAGAGCAGAAGACAGAGATCCTTATGCCACTTGTATGCATGCTGCATGCAGTTTTCAGATGGGACATAAAAGCTGCCCTGTGTAGCAAAAGTATCAAGAAAATAGAGAAATTAAACTTCATGGTCTCCATTTGTGCTACAGGTTTCCAAAAAAACCCAGTTGTGCACAGTCATTCATCTCTTTTTCCAAGAGTATATAGTGATAAGACAAGGTGTAATGGCTTTAAACTAAAAAAGTGTAGGTTTAGACATAATATTAGGAACAAAATTCTTTACTGTGAGGGTGGTGAGGCCCTTGAACAGGTTTCCCAGAAAATCTGTGGATGTCCCATCCCTGGAAGTGTTCAATGTCAGGTTAGATGGGGCTTGGAGTGCCCTGGTCTAGTGGCAGGTGTCCCTGCTCATGGCAGGGGATTTGAACTGGATGGTTTTCAAGGTCCCTTCCAACCCAAGCCATTCTATGATTCTTCAATTCTAATCAAGCAGATGGCACCAAACAGAGATTTTAACAATCCCAACCTCCCTGCCACCCAACTAGCTAGATGTGCAATCCAATAATCTCACATTCTGTATGTTCATTTCGCCCAAACCATAACAAAACCATTAGGTCTCAGCAATGCTGCCACACACAGAGACCCTCAAATCAAACAGTCCAACAGGGAAATCTATTTCTGCCCATCCCATATGTCCCACTTTGGAGCCAATGCTTCTCTCCGCAACGCAGCATCCTGTGGGAAATATACCCTCTCTGCTGGAGGAGGAGGATGGAAAGAACTATAAAGATGATTATATTCGCTTTCCTTTTCCTTCCATATCAGCTCCTGCAAAGGTTATGACTTGGTGGTATCCATGGTATGCTTTGTTATGTGCATTAGTGAAAAAATCCAGATGCATTGCTATCCCATCATCAAATCTGAGCCACTCTGTGCTCCAGAATCAATGTCTGTGTTAGTACATCTCTTGTGGGAGACTGTAATTGGACAGATCACAGCATGTTTACTACAAATATTTCCCAAACAACACTTTTACACTTTGAATAAAAGCTGTGTTTGCATTAAGGCACCACAAATCAGAGGTTTTCACCTCTGTCAAAAGATGCGTGTATAAATTACTGATATTTGAAATTTGCACAGCTTAGGTTTAAAATGAAACTGCATATTAATTAATCCATGGGTTTGTGAAACATGGACAAAATGCAACTTCCTCCACTGCTTACCACTGCTGGGGTAAGAACACAATTCCTAGAGACCAGCCAGGTACTGACTACCTTTTAGGACAGTTCCAAAAGCTGCGTGTCTCCAGAAGCGACAAAGAACCAAACACACACCAGTGCACCTCCTGTGTTTTCCTCCCTCTGACTTCCCTAAAACCTATATCTCACCTCTTGGCTCGAGCCAGGATGTTTCCCTCAGCTTCTCATGCAAATCTTCAAGAAGTTAACTAGAATTCTGAGGCAGACACAAAGGGATCTGCTCTCTAGACCCGCAGAGAAACAGCTGATAATAATTGACAGAGCTGGTTGTTCTTCAAAGGTTTTGAAATCTCCAGCCTCAGCATGAATATTTTTAACTCTCACCATGGTGAGGAAAAAAAAAAAAAGAGAGCATAAAGAAATGCTGCTCAAAACAATAGAAAATCGGAAGTCGATTGATGTACAATGCCATGGAAATATGCCCTCCTTTATTACCCATTGCTGATTTTTTTAAGGTAAAAATTAGTCTGGCATTTAAATGCTACAATGATGAGCAGAAGGAAGAATGTGAGTTAATTTCATAGTTTGTATGAATACTATAACATGGTGTTGTGCATGACTACACTTTAATAGGTCTATTTTCAGCCATTCCTTTGCAGAGATTATTGTTTAAACATAAAAAGAGGAAGATGCACCTGCAGGTGGGTTCAAAACTTGTGTGAATTAAAGATGTTTAAAATATTACTCAACTAGTTCAGTTTTGAATTCTTTATCATTTGCCTTCCTATCTTATGGTGCTTTTTCAAACTTGTCTTCAGCTGATTTATTCTGAACAATTGACAACAAGTTCTATACTGTAGACACAGAATTAGGACCACTGAGTGCAACCATAAAAGGTAAGTAAAATCTTCTCTAGCATTTCTCTCTTTTGCAATATAAACTTTCTTCAAATTACCATGAGATATGGGTGGTAAATGTGAATAAAGGGCTGAAAAATTGCTCCAAGCTCTCTTTTCCTGTCCCAGCTCTCTGGGAAGGGTGTCTGTTGCAAAGAAAGGTGCTGTGCTTTGAGAATGCCATTGCATGAGAGAAACAGAGCTGCACAGCCCACATTGTGCTGTGCATGAGTAAGAGGTCATATCGTTAAACTGAAGCATTTTGACGAAATTCTATTAAATGGAAACCAGCTTTGAGACTCTGCTGTTTAATGCGAACATCCATCCTAATCTGAAAGATCTTTTTGTCAAGGTGGAAAGTGAGCTTGACAGAAAAAAGGTGACAAGCTACAAATTTCTGGTTCTTCGGTGACTTAAAGACATTACTTGTCTCACAGGACTGCTTCTGAAAGCTGTCACACACATAAAGGATACAGAGCAGGACATTACAGAGATTATTAAACCCACCTCAGGGACAGTTTAAACTAATGTGAACTAAGGTCTGTGCATCTTCATCTGCAGGGACCCCAGCAGGGCAGGCATCTGTCAGATGATGCCGTTATAAACTGCTGCAGTTAAATCAGCTTATCCATCACTGTTCAATAAGCTGAGAAATGTCAAGAAATGTCTTCCTTTGGGAGGGTCTAAAGATTTCAGAACTTTCACATTTGTTATTTTAATTGTATCTTCTGGGTATTTATTCAGGTGATTCCCTGTTTCCTTGCCAATAGCCAAGAAACATGGATTCAGACTACAATATTAACAAATCAAGTTTGGTAAAAAATATGTCACGTGCTGTTCCAATGGAAAACACTGCTGTAAAACCAGCACTCAGGAAAAACAGTGGCCATGACACATTAAACAGCTACAAAGTGCTCAGCTTTCCAGGTTTCTTGACTCAGGATGACAGATATTGGTTTACTTCTGGCTTGGACAAAACCCTCATTAAACCAAAAAATAATGCTGAAGCTGACAAACGCATTTTGTAAAAAGCCTGATGCCTCCTCTGGACTTGTAATATCCATTGTAAAATACAGGTTGGTTTCCTTTGTAAAGATTCTCATGACCTGTTGAACTAATTCCTTTGATCTACTGTTATTTTAATCTCATTAGTTAGCAAGTAGACAGATACATCTATGCTGGTTGTAAAATGCATCTGTGCTGATTTCTTTTTCCAAGACCCCCTCTGTCTGTAATGAAAGACTGTATCTCTGTCTTTTGCCCTTTACTATTTCTGAAAATTTTGGAAGGAAATGAATGCCTGACAAATTTCACTCCAAGACTTAAGACTTAAAGGTACTTTGGTGGCAAAGATGGATGACACCACAGAAGCTAGTAGTACTGACACAAAAGGATTCCTTCCATTGTGCCAACATCACTAAAGGAAAATAGATCAACAAAGTTGAGACATGATGGGAAAAAAGGCAGTCTGGAGACTCATCCGATACAAGATGGAAATTCTCCTTAAGCCTCCTTTTGTTCTAAATGTTTTTATACAAATATTTTGTATTTTTTAAGCAGTAGCCGAATTAAGTTCTACCTGAACTTTGGCTGCTCTAATTTTCTCCCTGTGTAACCTCACAACACCCTTGTAGTCTTCCTAGTGTCTTGCAACTTCTTCCAAAGGTCATAAACCCTTTCTAGCTAAAGAGCTCTGAAACTTTTTTCTCATGAAGAATTCTATGTATATAGGCTTAATTTCTCCATTTTCCCGTTTACTATGATCATCATCAATCAAAGAGTCATAGAATGGTTTGGATTGGAAGGGACCCTAAAGATCATCTGGTTCCAAACCCCCAGCCATGGGTGGGGACACCTCGCACTAAATGATCATACGAAGAAAAACCTAGACAAACGTCAGGTAAAAACTACTGCCTAATGTTTTGGAAATGTAAAGGCTTCAGTTCACTTTGATCATGATGTGCAAAGCTGGACCCCAACACTGGACCATCACTGACTCTTGTCCGTCTCTCCTCTAAGCTAGTCTTCTGCCAGATTTACCCAGCCAAGTAAAACAGCCTTCAAAATCAACAACTCCAAAAAAACTAAACATTCTTGGCAATATCCCTGCTGAATACATTTAAGTAAATCAGCCTTTTAAATGAATAGGTTCCCTGTGCAATGCTCTTATCAGTCAACAGATTTCTCCTATAATCAGACTGTATTACTTTATAAATGTACTTTTCCTTTATAACAAGAGAAAAGAAAATTACTCTCAAAAAGCAAACACCTTCATCAAATAAGGTTCATGCCAATTCATTATTCAAATGCAGAGAAAAATTTGTGGATATTCACTTCCAGTGTACTAGGTCTATCTGATATCAAAAGGCACCAACTGAATTTCGTGCTTTGTAATGTACAATTAAGTAGCTTGAATTTGTCTTGTATTAAAGCAATTTCATGAGCTATGATAACTACGTACAATGCTCAACAATAGGACTAACAGTTGGTAAATGAGGCTCTTTATGTTTAATCTAACTCTTAACACATTTCACAATTCAGATTCAAATTGTTTGTCAAGAATTTTAATATACTAAAAAGCCATTCCAGTATAAATAGACAAGTTTTGTAGTCTCCAACAGTTTTCCAGTAGCAGAGAGAGCTACCCTACCTTACCTTCTTCTGGGAAAGATCTACAGAACTGCTTGAAACAGAGGGATAAATCTCAGCATCCCAAGATCAGTGCAGTTTCTGAGTCCACAGCATCTGCCCATTTGTCTGCAAGCCCATTTTGATTACCTAATATGAAAATTTTATTCTGGTTTCAAACTCAAGGACAAAGGCATTTCTTCATCTCTACTTTGGATGTTGTTTTCTAAGATAGGAAATTTCCTGTTATTTGGAGGTTGGAAATTAAATTATGGTTATATCTTGCGCTAAAATCTTAATGTTTCCACTTCATTAGTGAAAGTGCATGAGCAGTGGTGGAAGAAGGACAAGATTTTGCTGAAACTGGTTTGCTCCATTTGCTGAAACTGGTTGCATGTCAGAAATCATTTTTCTCTTAAAGAGGTTATCATCTAAATATGTTAAAATAAATTCTCAGAGAAGGCTGAGGAGGCAAATAATGCTTTTAAAGCCATTCTTATGACAGAAATTACATTAAATTTAAAGAGAAAAAAATAATCTTGATGATAGAAAATGAAAATATTTAATGATAATATTTAATGAGGAAAACAATAACCAACCACCAAAAAAAAAAAAAAGGAAAAAATTATGCATTTGGGTTGACTAAGAATATTTTTATAAATAGATATGATGTATATAGAAAAAACATATATGTAGACATCTAGAGACATTGTAGGGGTTTAGACTGGATATTAAGGAAGATTTCTTCATGGAAAGGGGTGTCAAGCATAGGAACAGGTTTCCTAGGAAAGTGGTGGAATCATTATCCCTGGAAATGTTCAAAAATCCTGTGGATGTGGCACTTGAGGACATGGTTTAATGTTGAAGATGATGGTGGTGCTGAGTTGACAGCTGGACTTGGTAAATGTCTTTTCCATCCTTAACGATTCTATATGTGTGTATATGCATTTGTGTATTTACATCTCCATTGAGCTGTGGAAAATTGCCAAACCCAAACAACTCCCCCTCATTAATTCATTCGTCAATACAAACATCTTCTAGATCCCTGTGCCAGGCAGTGAAAAATTATTGGCAAACTGAAAATAAACCGTAGTTCAAAGTCACGGAAGCCCACAGTGGCCAAATTGTGGATGCCATTTTGTGGTGAAGCAGTTTTTTCTCAGCCAGGTTCCCACAGCAAACACTGCACGTTCAGCGGTGCTCCCTGTGTTTGTGACACTCTGCCAGTGCACCCAAGTTTTCTAAATGGTGGCTCAATTCAACCTTCTTTGAGAGACAGGGAAAAAGTCATGACATGTCTAAAAGGGTGGTGAAAATGGGCAGCCAAGGAAAAGAAAAAGGAATTTTAAATATTTTTATTAAACAGAGCAACCACAGACTACGTATAACAGGCACAGTACACAAAGCTTGATCCTATCTGGCAGAAAAACAATGCATCTCTGATCTTCATCTTTCAGCAGCAGAGATGTGAAGGCAGAACTTTCTTGGGGGTAGGGTGACACCCACATAAGCCAGCTCCTGTAAACCTCTTTCCTATAAAATCCACTGACAGGAAGACAGCATGCTTATGGGATGAATAGTTATGGAAAATGGGGAAATTAATATATTCCATTAAAAAAAGTAAAACCTAGGGCCAAACACTTAAGATAAATAAAAATACTGGACTAGGATGCACTTGAATGTGTATATTCTATCAACTTAACAAATTGCTTTGTATTGATTTACTAGTCTGTATTTTATATGACAGGTCATTATCCAAAGCTCTAAAATAAAAGTAAAATCATTACATTATATTTAAATTCTATTTCAGTGACACTAATAAGACTAATCTAAAGCTTCAATAGAGGGCATTAATGAGAAAGGCATTGACAATATATGGCACTATGTATGTTATGCCTCTCACTAAATCTGTTATGTAAGGAAACGTAGGCTGGTATTTCATAAATACAATTTGACATTTATATCACCTCTGAAAGTTAGAGCTACTTTGTCAAAACCCCTGGGATAATAATGCAGTAGAAAAAAATATTTGACATTGCCATCAGATTTAGTGACAGGTTCGGTGATAATTTACACTTTGTACAAAATTAGCAGTTAGAAAGTGTTTGACATGAGACCTTTGAAAAATAGGAACCATCAGACCTGAAAAAGAGCATTCTCTGAACAGAGAGAAGAGAACTGTCCCTGTGAGCTCCAATGATTGTGTCTCTTGGTTTCAGCATTATCAGTTACTGTTATAAACACAGGCTGTAGGTTTCTTAAATAAAATTGGCTGAGGAAGAAGTGCCCAAGAAAGTATTTTTTAGGAAAATTTCCATTGAAAAATATAATTCTAGTAAAGCAAAAATATTTCACAGGTCACACAGATTTCCCTTAAAATTATTCTAGGAGAAAAAACACTGATATAGTTCCAAATTGACTCACTTAGAAAAAAAAAACAAAACATTGATTTTTCATCTAAAATTAAACTTCTGGCTTTTTTTTTTTTCTTTTTCTTTTTCATTAAGATTAAGTTCATATAGCAATATATTATAGAATTAAAAGTCAAAAAAATAAACCCAAAAATACTTTAATTCAAGCAGAGATATTTTGGTTTCTTGTGGGTTTTTTTCCCAGATTTTTCTTTCAGGGGACATTGCACAATTTTTTAAAATTTCTGTACAATAAAAGTGGCACCAAATTCTGAAATCTCCTCAGCATCTTTGAAATCTATTTCTTGCATCACTTTAAAAACTGAACCTAGTGACTGGAGGTTATGATAGATCCTACATATCATCACAAGTGTCTATAGTCATGATGGTTCTTTGTGTAAAAATACATATAGGATATTCTGTAGAAGTTTTTTAACATTTCTGATTACGACAAATAAGAAGGGGAAAAAATCGTTTTTCTCCATCTGGTCTCTAGGGTTATACATCACCATAGAGAAAATTAAAGCTGTAAAAACATTGCTTTAGCAGTAAATTAAGCACTGGGGAAAATGTCTCATGAAAGTCAGAGCGGTGTCTGACATGAGGCATCCTTCTTCCAAGATGAGCACTGAATCATCTGGCACAAGGAAAGCTGTATGAATCATAGATCACAGAATCATAGAATATCCTGATTTGGAAGGCACTCATTAGGATTATCAAGTCCAGCTCCTAGTCCTCAACTGCTTCTCATATATCTTCCCCTCCAGACCCTTCACCATCTTCGTAGCCCTTCACAATTTCTACAACCTTTATTTGGATGCTCTCTAACAGCTTAATGTCTTTCTTATATTGTGGCACCCAAAATTGCCTCCAGGACTGGAGGTGAGGCCGCCCCAGCTCAGAGCAGAGCAGGACAATCCCGACCCTTACCTGGCTGGCAATGCTGTGGCTGATGCCCCCAGGACAGCGTTGGCCCTCCTGGCTGCCAGGGCTGCTGACTCCTATTCAACTTTCCATTGACCAGGAACCACAGGTCCCTTCCCACATCTGCCTTCCAGTCTCTCATTCCCCAGTCTGCCAAACATGCAGGGCTGTCCCATCCCAGGTGCAGAATCCAGCCCTTGCTCCTGTTAAACTCAACACAGTTGGTGATTGACAATTTCTCTGATTTGCTGAGGTCTCTCTGCAGGGCCTCCCTGCCCTCAAGGGACTCGACAGCTCCTCCCGATTTAACATCGCCAAAAAATTTGCTTGGTACTCCTTCAAGTTCTGCATCCAAGTTGTTAGTGAAGATGTTGAAGAGAACTGGGACAAGGATGGAGCCCTAAAGAATCCCACAATTTACATGGCCAGCCTGATGTCACCCTATTCACTAAAACCCTTTGGGTATGCCTTTCTTTTCTCCTGTTACATCTAGGTTTGAAAATGACACGTTAGTCCATATCTTCATATTATTACTAAGAGTCTGTGTAGGGAACATTCAAAAAGCACACTGAGATATCCTTTGGCTAAAAGGTGATAGAGCAACACTGAATAATTACAATTTTAGGGGGGAAAAAATACAAAATAGTTGAAAATATTTGTTTATGTAAAAAAGGAGGCCAGATTAGATACATAGATTTATATATAAATATCTATATATCTAAAACTGGTCCATATATATAATTTTAAATTAAATATTTATTAATACATACACACTTATGGTGCAAATTCTCATCTCCTAAACTGAAATAACACAGTGGAGACATAAAAAATGGCCTTAATACATTGTCCTTCCTGATTAAAGAGAGTCCATGCTGCCTACACATAGATAAGGAAAACAAATCCATTCCTGTTTCTGTGATCAAACAAGGACCCCTGAGCTGAAGACCTGCCTTGTTATTACTCATCTCTGCAGGCAGCAGCATAAAACCAGTCAATGTTTTAAAGAACACTTGTTAACATCTCTTTGTGTCTCCCACCTGTATGTCCACACCAACACCCAGAGAAGGAGATCCTGTTCAGTGATATTAACACAACTGTGCCATTACAATTGGCATTCAGGACATCAGAAAATGTCAAAAAAGTTTTGATTCAACTTGTGTGCCTTGCAACAGGGAAGGACGTGTTCAGCTGTGGCTCTGGCCGGGCTGGAGATGGCTTTATGCTATGTAATCATACAGGTTAGCAGCTGGCAGAGTATTTGTCTTTATATTAGTGATATATACTGCCTGATATTAAGTATATGTAATAACTAAATAAATAACTATAATTATATCCTAAATAACTAAATAATTGAACAAATAAATCCATTTTCCCCAGGATTTTATAGAATATTATTTGCTTTGTTTAAAAAAGCTTGCAGTGAATTACATAAGGGTCAATGATTAAAGCTCTAATACATGTCACAGTTTGCTTAAAAAGAATGGTGAGATTAGAGTCTAGCAAATATTTTATATTTAGACTGTAAACATGTCCATCTCAGCTTATCACCCTGGACTCTCTTCATAGCACACAGAGAGAAAGAGGCATTTTTGGAGCAGAGTTCATCCTCTCTTTCAAATGGTAATGTTATAGTACTATAAAATGGTTGGGGTTTAAAGTGACTTTAAAGGCCATCCAGTTCCAAAGCTCTGCCATGGGCAGGATGCCTTCCCCTAGACCAGGTTGCTCAAAACCTCAGCCAAAATGCTCTTGAACACTTCCAGGGCTGAGACACCCACAGCTTCTCTGGGCAACCTCTCCAGTGCCTCACCACTCTCACAGGAACAAATGTCTTCCTAATATTCAATATAAATCTACACTCCTTCTCTTAAAACCATTCTCTCCCTTGTCCTATCACTTTATGCCCTTGCAAAAAGTCCCTCTTCTGCATTCTTAACGATGTACAATTCCCTAGAAATGCTTCTTGCTTTCCACAGACAGTGCATGAAGGAAAATTAAACTAGAAGCTCAGAGGCAGACAATTCAGAGATGGGCAGAGAAGTTCCACCCCAGCACTTATTAACCAAAAAAAACCCCAAAAAAAACCAAAACCAACCAACCAAACAAACAAATAAAAAATTAATTCATACAGTTTTGAACAGGGGAAAATAGATGTGGAACATCCTGAATTCAAATAGGTATTTTCTTCCCTCAGAGAGCAGAAATGTGTTGGACATTATGATTTGGATTCTTCACTAAGCGGTAACTGCTGGCTACAAGAAGCTGACAAATCCATCCTAGAGCATGTATTTTTGGGTCTAGTGTGAGCTTGGAAATCCTTTAACTTAGATAAAAATAGGGAACAGAAGGCACCTGAGATAGAAGTGATGTGTAGAGATGTGAAGGTCTCATCTTGTCCTTAAGAGAGAGTTTGGCCATGGCTGATACAAGAGCCAGCTGAAGATACTTTGCCAATGCATGTGGGCTAGTTTGGACCTAAAAATTTAAACTCAGTTCTCTCTCAGGTACCATTTCTCTCATAGTGCTTGGCAGAATCTGCTATTAAACACAGTCAACTTCTATCACATTGTGTGTACCAAACAACTTGGCTCTGTGTTGCCTTCTGAAGCACAGACCCAAAGCAAATGGTCACTCTGACATGCTCTTTATTTAATAAAAGCAACATCAAGGACCCAGCTTCCTATTTAGAAATGCCATGTTCTATTATGTACTGACAATTCCTGCCAGAGAGAAAGTGACTTCAGGCTTGGATCTTGGTTCACGTATGAAAAGTGCTACAGGGAAAACTGATTTTACAGTTCAGAGCCCAAATGGGGAAAAAAGGAACATGTTAAGTCAACTTGGAAAGAAGTATTTGCTTCCTCAAAGTGAAATGAAACACCCTTCTTTTGTTTTTTTTCAAATACATTTTTCTTAGCGATTGCAAGCTCTCCAGTCATTGAGACTTCACATTTCAAGGCTTGCCAGTTAAGCACCACAACAAACCTTTTGCAACCTCTTAATGTTTCCTCTTACAAATACTGATTAAATCGTACCTTAAACGCACCTGTACACAGTGAAGCTAGATAAATTGCCATGTACTGAGTCACGTAACACAGCACAGGATGCCACAGCAATTATTTAATGTGGGGAACAGTAAACAGTAAGATAAGAGGGGATGTTCATAGGGTAGTTTATTCCAACCTATTATAGTATATGACTATTTCAGAGGTTCCCACAGAGGTGGTGGACTGAACTCAGCAGTCACACCACTCCTTCTGTCTCTGACCACAACCTTTGGGGTCTCTTGATAGGAAAATGTCATTGTCAGTGGGCTACACCATGTAAGAGGAGAACCAGCCTGACACTGCATTCTCTGCACATCACTCAGATTCTAGAAATAACCCAAGTCTCACTGCAGTTGTCCCACTGATATTCCATTTGGGCTTTCTGAAATTTAGGGGGTTTTTTGCCTTTCCAAAATGTTGACAGAAACTGCCTCAAAATTAAATATCAGAGAGATCAAATGTTTGATGGGTTCTGTTTCTAAGGTATCGTATCATCACTGGAATCAGACTGGTTAGGGTTATCCTGACTGATATCTTGCCCTTAAGCACTGGATGTGCTGAACAGTCTCATTGATGGAATGTTCTTATTACAACCAATATTTCTCTGTTTCTGCAGCAGGCCATGACAATGAAAACTTATTTGGGGCTTCTTGATATTTCCCAACAAACTGTGCTTGAGTTGTGTGAAGGCCTTGAGACAACAGCACACAAAACTGCCATTTTAAGCCTAAAAACCCCACCACTTGACATCCTGATACTCTCTTAAAATAAAACTATTCTCAATTACAAATATGTCCATGTATGGAGGAAGAATTGCTTACTTCAAACACTGGAGCACCATTTGTGCAGAAGGAGAGACTCGAAAGCAAAGACAGGGATCCTCCAGTCCAAAGAAAGGAATATATACAGAACCAGACATGACAAAAGTGAAGACAGGATACTAAAGAGATGATAAATAAATTAATGCACCCTTAAACGAGTTGATGAATTTCCTCATTTCCTGTTCACATTTTGTAGGAAAGATCTTTATGGGTTAGATGCTGCCACAAGCAATCTTAGGACCACTATTCAAGCATCATATAAATACGATAAAAACCAGGATATATTTCCTTTTCTTGGGAAACCTAAAATTCAAAGAGGTCATAAACATTAAAAAAAAAAAAATTAAAAAAAGAAGTCTATTTGTCTGTATTTTCCATCAATCTGTCAGGCTGCGCCTTTGCTTTAATCAAAACTCACTGGAATCAGTTGTGGGGATCATATATCCACTGTCTTGCAACCTGGCATTGTGTCATCAAGAAACCAAGAAGGCTGGTGAATTAATTTAATAAAAAGGGTACAGATATGAGCCTCTTGGGATTTTTGATGCATTGCCACTCCTGCCTATAAACAGGATGATTATGAATTGCACCATTTGCTTTCCAGGCTACTACAGCAGGTGGTCAAAATCACTGGATCCTGTCATTTTCCTACGACTGGCTTGGCTTCTGAAATCAAAGATAATATCTGAAAACAGGTTCCTAGTGGGTTATTTTGGTTCTTGATCACACAGAATCTCATAGGAGGGAAGAAATATAGTGCCAACCATGCCCACCCAAATCTATTTATTGAGAGCTTTGCCCAGAATTCACTGTTAAAATATCTATAAGAAGAGCAGTTGCTGCATACTGGTTAATTAGCTTTGTCTTCACAAATGGAGGGGGGAAAAAAATCACAACACTATTTCTGATTTTTTCCTCATCTTGGTAAATTTAAGCATTAGCAACAATGTCAAACAATATCTAAAGAGGAAATATTTAACTGTCTTTTGACAGTGACAAATTACTTCAACCTTTACGGGTTCATTTTTTAAGCAGTTTGACATTTCATTACCAAGGCAGATTTTTTATTTTATTGTTTCCTTCAGCCTGTTACACAGCCACAAGTGTTACCTAGTAGGTTTCTGTGATTCAAATGCAAGTGGAAAGAAATCATGTCTCTATTGACAGCACTGTTATTTTATATTATTATTTACAAATGCTCCTGCATATCCCAGACTTCTACTTGATTCATGATTGACTTCTCATTTTTCCCCAAAGAGGTGAGTAAAAGGTTTTGACTTGTATAGTCTTTGTCAAACTGGATCAGAAGAGAAATCCAACAAGTCTTGTATTTTGCAAGCAATCACAGTCAAGTATTTGATACTCACGGAGAAGACAGAGGTAAACAAAGAGAACAAAATAAAGGCCTAAGCCCTGACAGCTTCAGAAATTGAATGCCTTCAAGCAAAGTCTTCCTCAAATTACCCAAATATTGGTTTATATCACAGCCCTCACAGTTCCCATCCTCTCAGAACAAGGACTGCAAGAATTGTCAGTGCTGTCATTTTGCACAATTCTGTCAAATCCTACAAATTCACAGAAGCACCTTCCGGCAATGTGTTATACCAGCTCTCTTACGGTCTACAGAAATGGGGAGAAAAAGAACCCTTTTATTGGGTTTAAATGCACTATTTTTCAGGTTACTCAAGTTTTGTCCTTTATTGTTTTGTGAAAAATAATCAACAGAAGATTTGTTGCAAGAACATACTTCAAGGCCTGTTGTAAAGCCAAGTCAAATCAATTTCCATTACTTCCCTACTTATTTTGCTGAGGATAATACTGAGGCTCAGAGAGTCCCATCAGTTGCCAAAGTGACCCAATGAGATCCATTAGATTTTTCTTTTTGAAATGTTTCAAACCCTGTTTTTAATGAGTATTATTTTATTTCAACCATCACACCCACAAAAATGTTTGCAGCCTCAAGGCTTAAAAGCACCTTCCATCTAGCAAAAAATTGGTCTACACAAAAATTGCTCCTGTTTGGCCCAGGTGCTGTAATGCTGATCTGGTTTATCTGATGTGGAGGATGTGGTTTCTGTGCCTTTTGCTGCCAGGGAACAACTCGTTTAATGCTGTCATGCCTCATTCCTGAAGTCTTCACTTATGACACTCTCAGGCAATGAATCATTTATAGGTCTTTCACATGCATGCAAACATACATCAAATGGAAAAGCCACAGATAAAATAATATACAGTCCTTTTTATCACTGCAGAAATTCACAATTTCTGTTCTAACACTGGAACAGAAATAATGGCTAATCAGAATATTTTCTGGATATGTTACTTTAAGGCAATTACATTAATCTACTATAATTTACTGCAACAAAATAGGGAATTTTGAATAGCTGGAACTGTATAAATTTGCATAATTATTACATCTTCACAGGTTCATTTTCATAGCCCATAGATACCTCCTGTATTACGCATAGTACATATAACAACCCTCAAGTAATTTACACTCAAAGACAATCAAATTTCATGAGTTATGAGTAACTTACCATTTATTCTGCAAGCCATAATTTTTTGGTTTTAAATAAAATACTTCTAATGAGTTCAGTGGTGGAGAAAGAGACTGATTGACAGCTCTGGAAAGCTGGACTGTATTTGTATACTAAAGAAACAGAATGCACAGAGCAAAACCAGAGCCTTACCACCCACATGAACATTATTTATCACTGCCTTGGGGGTTCAGCCTTTCACCTGTGCTTCTCCTCAGCCAACTCCATGTACCAGTGCCAGGAAGACCTAATTCCTGAAGAGACACTGCAGATTGCATCAAGGCCTTACAAAAACCCGTGAGATGGAAATGACTTTGGCCTTGGATCATCAAAGAGTAGATACATTGTACCTTCAACTGACTTTATGGTTTTATCTTATACATGGAAAGAGATTGGGAATATCTTGGGAGACCTTACAGCAGCCTTTCTATACTTTAGGATGGCTTATAAGAAATAGGGGGACACACTTCTTAGCAAGGCCTGCTGAAATAGAACAAGGGTTAAAACTAAAAGAGGGTTAAAACTAAAAGAGGGTAGATTCAGACTAGATATGAGGATGACATCTTTTGTCATGAGGGTGGTGAGACACTGGGCCAGCTTGCCCAGAGACCTGGTAAATGTCCCATTCCTGGAAACATTCAAGGCTGGGTTTGACAGGGCTCTGAGCAACCTGATCTTGTTGATGATATCCCTGCTCATTGAAAGGAGTTTGGACTAAATGATGTTTAAAAGTTTTTCCAATCCAAACCATTTTATGAGTCTGTGAAGAAGACAAGGATGAAAAGTGGTGGGAATAGGTTTATCTGACTTGGCCTTATCTGATTTGCTAGGAACCACAGGCAACAAATGAACGATACTGCAGGTCCTTCACATTTCATGACACACCCAGCTAACCTGGGATCATGCAGTGACTGAGTACACAGATATCAATAATACATCAGACCCTATTCAAATACCATTCTGTGAAGCCGGGAAAAGTAGAGGTAAATACTATTGTAAAATTAGGCTGACTGGAAGCTTGATTTCTCAAGATTTATGCCAGTCAAAGAAGTAGTGTAAACTCATTTGCCTCTGACTGTATCTGGCTTACCCTAAATAAATGTTTAGACCCATATTCTCATCCAAGTACTCATATGTGTAACTGCATGAATACTCACACACTTTTTCCTAGTTGTGCAAAGGGCACTTAACCAATTGACCAATTAATTCAATGAGGCATTAACCAATTCTGATCCAAATTTCTTTTCCTTTTGGCACTCATCACAACACTTGAGTATAGATTCTGGATATGTGATTAAGTCAAGTCTCTTCAGAAGAAGTTATTCTTGTCCTGAAGAGCTTCTAAAATTATTTTTATTTTGCCATAACGTTACAAAAAATGTTTTATTTGCTATATTTTTGTCTAATGTTATTTACCTCTGTCTAGCAGTGCTTTTGAGAATTATAATACACTGACCCATCTCTTTCCCTCAGCCCATTCTTTTTTCTTTGTCAGACTGATGAATCTTGTCTGATCCTTGAAGAAAATCTGAGAGCATTTGAGCAGGGTCAGTTAGTTTTGCACAAACTGATGTTGCAGGGATTGCACTCCTAAGTTCCTTCCTAGCACTGCACCAAATCTTATAATCCTTATCAGCTGTGAAGCTGTTTCTTGGGTCATTACCAGTGATGGCTGTGACCAGAGGTGTGGGTTTTTGCTGTCACTTGAAGATTTGTTTCCACAAAACAAGCCAAAGTGGTTGGAAAAAGAGGGAATCTTTTTTCTCATTTCCCAGTTCCCGAGCTGCTGTCTGGGACACTTGCCAATAGCAAAGGGTTGGCTTTCAGATGATGGATCTCGACTGTGCTGTTGTTGGCATCTCTGCTCACGCTGGAAAGGCCTTCAGCTCAGAAACTATGAGAGTGGATTTGGTGTCCCTTCAGGAACTGTCTCATCATCAGTCAGTGGGAATTATTGTTCCTTAGGAACTAAGGATTCGTGTTCCTTAGGGCATATGAATGTGATTTTTCAGCAAAGTACCACTGGAAAAAAATACTGAGAAGAAAGAAAAGGTGAATCATAAAGCACTCTTTCAAAACGTAGAGAGCAGCCAAGTCCAATTCCTGAAGTGAGGAGTAAAAAGTCTGTTCCTGCTGCTCCTGCACTTTACGTCAGGGAAAAAAAAAAAAAAAAAAAAAAAAAAAAGAGAAAAAGCTATCTCCCAAACCCCTTCCTGTACAATTCCTGAAAAATCAATGCTGAAATCTCCAGGAAGGAAACACTTGAATGGAAAGAATGTCAGCCAAGTGAATGACATAAATGGATTCAGACAAAGTGAGAAATTATGGTGAGGGAAGTCAAATAAATTCTGCAGTATATAAATGTAATAGTAGTAATGAAAGAGAAATAAATCCTCCATTCTTAGTCTGCATTTTACCATGCTACTAACAACTCTCTAAATTAGCCATAATAAAACTCTTCTGTTATAAAATTCTAGGTGAGATTTGGAAAGAGAATGCAGCAATCTGATTCTTTCCAATACATAAACAACACAGAAAACAGTAAAAAATACATATGAAAAGAGCAACTTCCTATGCAAATTCTATTGTTTTACAAAAGGAATAAATTATTAGTCCAATATGAGCAATTTCCAAGGATTTTCTCCAGAACAAGACTCCATCACCATCTATCTGAAGTCCCACAAGTATCTCCAGTTGATTTCATTATATTTTGATATTTTCATTGAACATTTACAGCAAAAAGATTGCAAGGCTTTTTCAACCCCGTGTTTTAGGCCTAAACTCAAATTGTCTCAATTTTGAACTCTATAATAATGCAGATCATTGCTTTGCTATACTCTGTATATTCTAGATCAAAAATTAAGAACCACAGAAAATAAATATGCCGGTGATTAAAGAAACCAGTTATAGTCCCATTATTAGTTACATGTTTTCTGCTCCAGCTAGGAAATCATTTAGTTCTTTCTAGAGATCAGCCATTTATCTTCAGGCAACCGAAGATTAAAGACTTCATCAGTAATTATCACAAATGGTGCCCTGAACATGCTGATTAAAGACACTTGTCAGTGTACCTTATAAAGAGCAGTATATCAGCTCTCTTACTGTTTCAGAATGATTACGTGTTGGACATCTGCTGGAGTGCCAATCACAGCTAATCAACATTTGCATCAGCAAGAGACCCAAGGAATCTTTTAAAACCGCCCATTTCAACACATGTTAACACATGAAAGAAGTGTTTGCCACTACACACTCACACCAGAGCAGAGAAGTCTGAGATGAAAATTAAAGGCATTTCCATACAAAATTAAAAATTCCAGATGAAATGCTGATGTAAATGACACTTCTGCAGTCTGGATTAGCTACATTGAGTAACTATAAGTAAAAACTATTTTAAATACTGTTTTCTTAAAAAAAAATATTAAAAGAAAATAATATGTATCAGCTTTCTTAGATCCACAGACTCATATTACATATTACAGTTCCCACACTGGATCCTACATGGGCTCTTCTCTGATGCAAAATCTTCACAGAATCATTGAATATTCTAATTTGGAAGGGATCCAAAAGGATCATCAAGTCGAACTTTTAAATGAATGGCCTCTACAGGGATCAAATCCACAACCTCGGCCTTATTAGCCTCATGCTCTAATGAACTGAGATAATCTCAGGGTTTTCCTTCTTGAAGAGTAGTAAGCTATATATCCAAAGAGCTATAACTATAGAGAAGAAAAGAAGACAACCACAGATGACTCCTATGTGACATAAAAATGTGGGTTTGAATAATGTTTTGGTGCTAGGCTAGAACAGCCCAGGTTTTGCATATGCTGCTGAAAAAATGAAAATATTAGCAAACTGTCTGTGGAAAAGAACCCTCATCATCAACAAAATTTTATTTAAATGACACTCCTGGTTCTTATGTTATGCCAGGCATAAACCTCATGTCTTTTGGGATTGCTACATCAGTGCTAGATGAAAGAAGAACACTTCTCATCAAACACCAGTGCCTTATTAATGAGAAATCATAGGATTAATCAATCTGATTACTTAGAAGTCAATTTGTCTGCAGTGCAACTGTTAGCCAAATGAAAATAAGATTACTGTGAGTACAATTTATTAATAATCCCCAGTATGTCATTGATTCAACTTGATTAGAACACAGCATGCATGTGATGCACAATATTACAAAGACATTAAACCAGCCTGACAACAGCAGATACAGAAGAGGTTTATGGTACTGGGTAAGGCACAAAAATCCCAAAGTGTAAGTGACCATTCAATTTTCAGATCTGCAAGGGATATTTTATTTTATTGTAGACAATAAAGCTGCTGACATTTTTCAGTATCCAGCTCTTGTGGCTGTTGAGATCACCTGAATGCGAGTCAGTGTGGAGTTGAGATACAGTCCTTGCAACATTTAAAAAAACCCCTTCAGCTTCCTCACACAGAAAAGCAGACACAAAGAGGAATTCAGATTCCTCCAAAGGAAACCAGTCACACACAGCTCATGAAGCTGTTTCATCCCGCTGGAATCTCCCAAGACTGTAGTAGATATGGTCCTGTTTTGAACACATCTACTGTGATATATATTCCCTGTGAGTATAGGTTAAGTGCTGGAGATAACTTGAGAAACCTTAGCACATTTTATTATTTTGTTGATTTTATTATTCTGTTGATTTTATGATTCTGTAGATTATTCTCTTCTAGTTTTTTGATGACAATTATTTTTCCTTCATATTTATCTGACAACACAAAAAATAGCTTCTTTCAATAATAAATATCTTTATTGTCTTAATTGTGCTTGAAAGGAAAAGTGTAGTATAGATAGAGAAAAATATTAGAGAGGGAGAGAAGGAGGAAAGGAGAAAGGGAAGATCCCTGTTTTCTAGGTAGACGACTCAGAAGAGACAGGAAGACTTTAAAAAAAGTAAAAATCACCAAGGTTTAAATAGAATCAATTATTATAACTACTCTGTTAAGCCAGGAGATGAGGAAAGTGTCAGTGATGTCCAAAAGTCATTTGGGGAGAACTAAGGAAAAGCACATGTACAATCCAAAGCTGCTGGCATTTAATTAGTCTCCACAGTGAGAAGTCAGAAGTGCAGAACGAGAAGCCTTCAGGATCTATCATTAAGCAGTGACACCTCAGCAGCCCAAATGCAGAAGATTAGGCCAGGAGTGACAAGAAGAGCTGATTGATACAGACTGTCTTTAGAAATTAAGGCTGTCTATTGCCTTTCCAGTACGGAAAATCAGGGACATAAACTAGATAAGCACTTCCATAGTCAACCTGTGGGCCTAAAAAGAGCATTAACTCTCTGATGCACCCAAGTTCTATCAGGAAAAAGGAGGGGAAATGGAAAGTATGACCTATATATGATATATCAAGGTAAGAGTCTTCTACTTCGTATTCAAGAGGTACCTAGAAAACATAACTTAGTAGTTTAAATATCATATTTCAGCACATTCCTAATTTTCCTGAGGATTTAACACTATTGTAAATCCAGCCGCTATACTATTGCATTCAAATCTTTTCTGAACCACGTGTGGTGGACTTTGTTGGCCATCAGGTGCCCACCAAACCACTCTCCTTCTTCAATCAGACAGAGAGAAAAATACAAGAAGCTCAAGAGACCAGACAAGGTCAGGGAGATCACTTACCAATTACTGTCATGGACAAAACAGACTCTGCTTGGGGAAATTAATATAATTTATTACCAATTAAACAGAGTAGAATGGGAAATAAGAACAAATCTAAAACCACCTTCCTCCAGAGCACACACACCTGCCCTGGCACAGGGCTTTCCCAGCCTTTGTCACCAGGGTCTTTATCACAGGCTGAAGGGAAATCTGCTCTGGAACCTGGAGCACCTCCTTTCTCCCTTCTTCACTGACCTTGGTGACAGAATAGTCCTTTGTTTCCCATTTTCTCACTCTTCTTTCTCACAGCTGCTGGACAGTGGTTTTTACTCTTTCTTAAACATCACAGAGGTTCTACAGTCATTACTGATGGACCCAGCTGTGGCCAGCAGTGGATCCACCTTGGAGCCAGCTGGAATTATCTCTGTATGTGGGGGGAAATTCTTCTTTCCTCTCACAGAAGCCTGCCCTGGTCCCATCCCCCTTTGGTACCAAAACCTTGCCACATATGCCCAAAGCATCTTGCCAGTGCATACGATGACACTAGTGAAGACAAAATTTACTTTTGTGAGCGAACCTGCATCTTGAATTTGTAGAATTTATACCAAACCTATGAAATCAAATAAATCATGGAGTTAGTAAGCACTTCAGACACTACAAATTACTATTTTCCTGGTGTTTTATGCCTAAACCTGAGGAGAAGGGTGCAATTGGAACGATTTAGAGATCCTACCAATTACAAGCCTCAGCTCATTTGTAATAATTTGGAAAGTATTCTGGAAAAATAATCTATCTGCAGCTGTCAGGGGTAAAAAAAGCCTTTTTGGTTTACTTACAATAACCAAAGCTAAAATAAGGAAAGTCTTGACTGTTTGCAGTCTTACAGTAAACTGAATAATCAGATTTGGTTTCCGCAAAATGTACTAACAGAAGGTACTTGCCCAGGAGATGCATTTTAAGAGCTTAAGCCTAGAGACTTCTTAGATCAAGGACAACACAGAAATGCATATGAAGTGTGGAAGGAGATGAAAACACAACTAAACAAATTAAAAACAGGATAGACCAACATTAACTGTTTCATGGAAGTTTATGATATGAAAAGGAACTAACCAAAGTCTCTATAAAATTGATTTTTCCATGTCCGACCTCCCAGTGAAGCTTTGTCAGCCTTGGAAGATAAAATCTATTCATTTTTCTACTCTAAATTTAGCCAATTGTGTCAAATCAGAATAGTTTACAAACAGAAATAAGTGTGGTATATTTTGAATTCTGGTATTCAGCAGTTACTAACTCAGACATGCAGTAGGCAAAATCCAAACACAAATATGTGTAAAGTAATCAGAGAGGTCTGCAGGTTTTGGATTTTTTTTAAATTTCATGAAAAGGGTAGGATCCATTCTCATGCCCACTGACAGTGATGCAAAATTCCCCAAACTAATTGAAGTTTAAAAAACGCATTCAAACAACCTGGAATAGTATGTACAAAATTTTAAAGGGAAGAAAACTTGACCCAGTGCCAAGCATTGCAGCACTGCGGGAAGTAATGTTATGCCTCTTCCTTCCATCCCTTACAGCTTGACATAAACTTCCATATAAACCAGCAGTCAGTCACAGGGCCTTTGCTTGGATTTAGGTCTACCCCCACAAGAGTTTCTTTTCCATCTCTGATTTTTTAATTTTTTTTTTTAATGTTAAACCAAGGAAAATAGCCTTTGCTCATTATCATACATCATGCACAGCATAGGCAAAAAGGCTATCATGGTCTATTAAATCAAAAAATTCAGCTCAGGAACAGATGCCATGACTTATGGAGGTTTCTGAAGCTGAGCAAATGCACACCTGGCCATGTGGACTGTGCAGCATTATATTTATGCTGGTTTTGTGTGTGGCATTCTGATGACTGCAGGGTAGCATGTGCTAAAGCCAGTTCTCGGTGGAGCAGTTTCATTTTGGTATTTCATAGGTCACGTGCCAGGATAATAATAATTGTATTGGCTCTGCCTGGGGTGGAGTTAACTTTCCCCATGGCAGCCCTCCCAGTGCTGTACTGGGGGCTGGTGGTTTCAAGGTGTTGGTGAAACCCTGGGGTTTTGGCTCCTGCTCAGCAGAGCTGGCACAGCCCCAGCGCTGTCGCTCCAAAATTCCCCCATTAGTAGGGTGGGAGGGGACACAACCAGGCCAGCTGACCCAAACTGACCAAAGGGATATTCCATACCATAGGATGTCTGCTGAGCAATAAAAGTTAAGAAAAAGGAGGAGAAGGGAGAGCATTCTCTATTATAACATTTGTGTTCCAGAGAAACCACTTCACAACCTGAAGCTCCACTTCCCAGGAAGTGGCTGGACATCACCTGCTGATGGGAAGGAGAGAATAAATCCTTTGTTTTTCTTTGCTTCTGCACTGACTTTACCCACACTCTTTCTCTATCACACCCAGTCCTGTTTAGAGCAATGATAGAGTGGTTTGGTGAACATCTTGCTTCCAGTCAAGGTCAACTCATCAAAATTATACTGTC
The DNA here is from genome assembly GCA_013400915.1 of Pardalotus punctatus. Taxonomy (NCBI): domain Eukaryota; kingdom Metazoa; phylum Chordata; class Aves; order Passeriformes; family Pardalotidae; genus Pardalotus; species Pardalotus punctatus. The sequence continues at coordinate 1,232,502 of VZTX01001176.1, read as the reverse complement.
ATTAAAAAGAAAAAATAGTCTACAGAGATAGGTGGAAGATAGAGTTTCCAGCTAAGGAAAATTTTTGGGAAGGAAATGAGTTCTTTTTCTAGCTACAATAGACCAAGATTTTTCCATGGACACTAAAAGCAAAAATGGGAGTGGAGAGCTGGCCTTTCCATCTCTCTTCTTATGACAGAGACCTGTCTAGAGGATAATGAAAATAGGCACCACTCTCCAAAGAAGCCTCTCTCTTATGTGATGTGCAGAGATGTACAGAGACTGGTCTAAAATACCAACAGCTATTTAAACATCTGTGATGTGACTGTCTACCAGAGAGGCAGAGGTTGAGGTCAGTTTGTTTCCCAAAAGCATGCACTGACCCAATGTTTTGGATAGCAGCCCCAGGCCAAACATTCTCTCAGACCAAGTTAATTCCCTGGTAGTTCCTCTGCACCAGGCACTCTAGGCTTGCATATTTTTAATATTTATACATAACAGCTTTGACAGGAAAGGTTGAAGTAAGCTGAGGGCAGCATGTTAATCAGAAGCCTTGAATTAAGGTTTCTTACAAGTTAATGGTTGCAATATTCTGGGGTGGGTTTCTAGAACTGAGGAAACATTTTTGACAAAAAAAGAAAATTAAAAAAACCCAAACACTTCAAAGCAACCATTTAAAAAAGCAAAACAAAACAAAAACCCAAACAAGCAACAAAACCCCAATTAATCATTCTTTTTCAAAAGAACAACTTCCCACTACAATTTGCACAAAGAGCTCTCCTTTTTACCTGTGTAAGATCAAAGGCAAACACAAATTGTGAGACCTGCCATGAGTAAGGCATTGTGTGTAACACCCTGTGACCAACACACAATATACTCTGGACACAAAACCTTCTTTCACAACATCTTTAATAATGACTCGTGTCCTCTGACTTTCATGCATAAGACCTGAAAGCCAGGACCTTTTCCTGAATAATTAATTTCACCTTACAGCAGACACGAGGTCAGGTGAATCCTGTCCTAAATGTGTCACTGTCAGTGGGGGGTATAGCCATACATCTTGAACTGTGAAATGGTCCACGCAGGGGAGGGCTGAACACCCAGGAAATGTGCACCCAAGTGCCAGATGGTTCATGCAGAAATGTTTGAAGGATTCTTCTGCCATCAAAATCCCTCCATTGGAAATATAAAACCATGACATGTTTTGCCCACAGACAATGTGGACACTCTGTGTGATCAAATTGAAGACAGACATCATTCTTCATCCTCCTTACCTCTGAAGAAGTAGGTTTGCAGTAGCCAGCTCCAAACACTAGATTTTCTAATGACATACTGGACTGGTCTGGTCCAGCCTCCAGGCTGCCTTTACCAAGCCATGAACCTTTCCCTGGACGAGCAAAGCTATAAGGAAAAAAATTGAGAAGAAAAACATAATCAGAGGAGCATTGTTAGAGAAGAATCATTGTTGTCCCAATATTACTTCCTTGCCTAGGAAATATTTACAGTTTTGGTGGGTTTTGATTTTGTGTCTTTCAATTTGGCACAGTAAATTCATGTTTTCCTTGAAAATGATCATTGTCCAGTATGCAGTAGCTCAAGCAATGTGCATGAATTCTGTTTTCTAGGTATTCAGTCCAGTGGTTTGATTATTATCTTTCTCTCACTCCTTTCTCTGCTGTCTTTCAGATCTTTTTCCAGCATAACATTTCACCAACACAACCATTCCATCTATCCACACGGATCATATTCTTATGCAACCTCTCATCCGTTTGCACCTTGATGGACACATCTTTCTCTCTGCCTTTAACCATATCACCTTTCCTCTTTCAGTTGTGCATTATCTCTTAACTACCAACATCTTTTCTAGCTCATCCCAAACTTACTATTACAGATTGGAAGTTTAGTTCCCCGTTCTCACTCTCCCATGGCATTAGCTTTCAGCACCAAAAGGACAGGACTTCAGCCAAAAAAATACATTTCTTTTTGCTGGGTGCAACATGATTTCACTGTTACCCACATTTTTCCTCAAAAAACTGACAGTGTAAGTTGTTTTATTCTCAGTGCTGACTATTGTGATCTATGTTCCCTTCTGGCTACATATATACATTTCCTGCTGTAGACCAAGAACCTATTAAGAGTGGAATATCCTGTCAGGAGTTTACTCAGCATCAAGCCCACCAGAGTATTGATGCACAACCATGGCTCATACGCTGGAATAATCTGAGCAATAGTTACACTCCAGTTAATGATGTGGGCTGCCTTCATATTCACTGGAGAGGAATTGGTATTTCCAGCATATGAGTCATCTCTTGCTGAAGCAGATATATCAAACAGATCAGAGGAATTTTACCCTCCAAGTGTTTAATTCTTTTTGTGGAATATAATGAGAGGCTGGATGACTGCCTCCTCAACAACTGGAGGTCGATGAGGTAACCCCACTCTTAGTCCCTCTGATAACACATGCTGTACAAAAACTAAATCAAGATTTTAAGAGGGAAATCAGGCTATTTGTGGGGAACACAATGAGTCAAATTACAGACTGTGATCGTTAAATTGTGATGCAAGAAACCAGAAAGGTTCTTTAAAAAAGCATACAGGCAAAGGTGGAGCTGAAATAACGAACTGTAGAGAAAAAAGGAAACACATTTGTTGTTTGTACAAAGTGCAGAGATAATGCCACTGATTTTGTGCTACATCTTCCAGACTGAGATCACCATGCATAGGCATCTGATGCCCATCCAGGCATCCCCAGTCACATCTTACCCAGGAGACCTGGTCTCCTTGAAAGAATAAAAACGTCCAGGATGGAGACCACAAAAAACGTCTTAAGACCATAATGTGCCAGAACTAAAAGCCACAGGAAGGTGCCATTCCTGCTGCAAAGCCTTTCCAATTCAAGGTTATTCCTCTATGTAGATGTGTATCATGCGGCCACAACAGCTCAGATCCAACTAATTAATTGATATCTACAACTGATTCCGTTTTTATGGGCAGATTATAGTGCTGAATGCTCTACAGAAACACACAGAAAACAGAGAAATGTAGAATCACAGAACATCCTGAGATGCAAAGGATCCACAAGGATCACTGAAATCCAGCTCCTGACCCTGCACAAGGCAGCCCCAAGGATCACACCAGGTACCCAAGAGCATTGTCCAGATGCTTCTTGAGCTCTGGAAGGATGTTTATGTTAAAGATACAAAAGAAATGTTCAAGTATACCCATGGAACAGCTGAGGTGAAACCAAGTTTCTGTAACATCAGAAAGAGAACCTCAAGCAAAATTACAAATTGGACCAGTTTCAGAAGGTTAAACACAAATCCCTGTCTTCTCTGTAGAACAAAACTGCTGCATGTTATTTGCAAATACTGGCAAAAAATGCCATTCCATAAGAGGAAGGACAGGGTAGAAGAAATTAGCACATATCTATTCTTGCTTATGTATATTTTAATTTATGTGATCGAAGCAATATCCAACTGGTTGCTCCTAAGCAGTGTGAAGCCTTTCCATGTATTTCCTACATGTACCATTTAAGAGAAAAATAATAAATAAATAAACAAATAAATAAAGCTATTTCAAACAGACAAGAGCTATACACTGCTCTGAATAATTTCAGCTGTTATTGAATGGTGTTGTCTGCTGTGGTCTGCTGGAAAGGCTCAAGAAAAAGAAATAAAAAATGATTGCTGTGGTATCAGAGAGAGAAGCTTAAACAAATGTTGCATGCACATGAAAAACTCCTCATTTGAATATAAGCAAAGCTTCCAAAGGTTTAAAGGGAAATAAGAGTACTTTTTAATGCCTTTTTTATTTATTTATCTTTTGCTTTTACAGCAAAGAAGGGATTTTAATCTGTTGGTTTTATGGAAACTGATTTCACTTAGCACTGTAAAACAAAAACCTTTTTTTGGGAAACCTGCCAAAACATCATCAGTCTGCTGAGGGGAAGTTTCAGTAGAAGGCTTACAAACTGAGGAGTGAGTCCCCCTAATGCTTTACAAAGTACCTTATGCTTGAAGAAAATTTTATTAGCAATAACAGGTTAATTTGCTGCTTTTTTTTTTTTTTTTCTGTATTTATTTCTTCCAGTTATTTCTGCAAACATGTTCGTTTGTATGAATCATGAACCTTGGTTACTTACACGTCCATTTGGACTATCTATTTAATAGCTTTGATTTAATATCAACATTTAGATCCTTATCCAGTATGATAACCTTAGCTTTTAATTGGAGTCAGGATAAAAAAGGTCAAAAGAGGTAACATGTATATGCCCAAGAGGATTAACATGGGTGCAGAACTATTAATGTTTTCAGTGAAATGTTTTATGTTTTTTCTTTTTTTTTTTTTGAGCTGGCCTTTTGCTGACCTTATCCATGAGACCATGAGCGGTGAGGCCCTGGAACACATTGTCCAGAGAAGCTTTGGATGCTCAATCCTTGGAAGTTTTTTAAGTCAGGTTGGATGGGGTATGGAGCAGCCTGGTCCAGTGGAAGGTGTCCCTGCCAATGACAGGGGGTTGGAACGAGATGGTTTTTAAGGTGCCTTACAACCCAAACCATTTTATAATTCTATGATTTTATGCCTTTATCTTTCAAAGGAGTCTCCCAATTACTACAGCAGTCATCCATGGACACACAGTACAGTAAACTGCCTTGAAAAGTCCATTTTTCCCCTTTGTTACAGCCTCCCAGATTCCAGCAATCAAAATTTAAGACCTTTCTGACTCTGAGGTTATATTCAAGCAATTATTTCCAGCAGTCATAGTTACCTTCTATGAATTTGTGTCCGTGACTTTTTGATTTATACTTTTGGCCTCTGTAACATCTTTTGGAATGAATTGAACGTTGTAATAAGTGCTGAACTTTCCAGTTCTTTTGAACTTGCTGTTGCAGAATTGAATGTGGCACCACTAGGTTCTCGTATAGCACAAAATATTAAATAATCATTCCCTGTTTTTTTTATCTTCTGTGGACAATTCCCTTACATACAAATGAAATGACAGTTCCCTAGCATAAGAAATGGAATGGCCTTCACAAATGTTCGTTCAGATGTGTTATTGAAGCAAATCAGAAAAAATATTTTAGGGCAGTATGATAGAACATAATGTTCTCTTTGAGATTAAACTGCCCAAAAAAAAGAAATACCTTTTTTTAATTTTTACTTTTGTCTTGGGGTTTTGTGGCTTTCTTCATGTGTGGGGAGTTTGGTGGGTTTTGGTTTTTTTGGTAAGCAAAACAATTTTTTTCATTAATTAAAATTTTTAGCAAAATGGGGAAAAAAATGGGATCTGATTCTTGCTTGGAGAAAAAAAACCTAGCTTGCACTATATGAAATTATCAAACTGTAAAAAAACCCCAAAAATATATAAGCCCCCCCATGACATTTCTAATGACAAGAAATTATAATCTTGTCACTAAACCAGAAACAGAAATCCAGGAAATTAACTTGTAGCCCATTTAGGCCAGATCCTTGGAGAAACCACTTCTTTTTCTCTCAGTCCTCTATATGTAAAATATTACTGCTTTAAAAAATTGAAAATATAAGTCAGTCCAACCAAAATAGGTTATAACAGAATTAAACCCTCACAGTCTTCACTACCGCCTGTTTGCATTTCACCAGGAACTTCCTTCTCCCGCATATCAGGAAAAATGTAATGACAACACGAATTTCCCTCATTGTTTTAACTCAGAACTTTAATACAGTTTTTGGCAAATTACTACTGGCACATGGCCAGAGGGTACATGGGTGATCTGCTATTTATTTTTGAGAATAATCTGTGGATGTTTAGAGATTGTGCTCCTCTAGACATGGTTCTCTCTTACCCCAGGAGTTTCCCTAAGGTTATAATCAGTGCCTGTAAAATGTTCTGAGCTTTTTGGGTAAAACTGATGAGATTTATTAAAATAAAATTTTAATGAAAACATATATCTCTTCTTAGATCCCAAACAGAGTCGGGAGGGAATCTGGTTTGAAATCTTTAGTGATTTTGACTGCTGGAAAATGCTGGCTCATTTGTCCTGAACTTAACCTTAGTTGTTATAAAATCTGAAAGCAGATAAAGCCATGTGGTGATATTTAATTTACTTTTGAGTGGGATTTTTCTTTTTTTTTTTAAATTTGACTCAGAAATTGTCATGTTTTTCTTGTGTGACTTCTCAGCTGGTAGCTCAGGAGAATGGCTTATCAAAGTAAAGGTTTATCTTTGCAAATTCATAACAAACTACCAAATAAAAGAAAATTCAAAGGAAAAATCATCCAGTTATTATGGATGAGTTCTTAGAGGAAAATAATATAAACCAGTATTCTTCTAATAAACATATTATGGAAGGAATAGGTCTTTACTTCAGAAATATTCCATTTTCTTTCTACAGATTATCTGCAAACAGAGTGGAGAGGGAAAACAAGTTAAGAGCTTTACTCCCCAATATCACATTTGCAGTTTTGGATACAAGCTGCCCATAAATAGGAGTCAGCTACACTTGCTGTAGGAAAATGGACCTGCACAATCTGACTCAGAGTCAAGGTGCACAAGGCAGCACAGTGTCTGTATCACTGATGGACAGATCAGTTGTGCTTTTGAGGAACAGGAGAATGTCTGGAAATAAAGGAGTTTAGGTGAGAGAAAATTGCTCAAGAATAGCCAGGGTTGGCCTAGTTCCTCAGTGGAATGGAACAGAGAACTAGATCAGGGCTAGAATCTTTAAAAACTCTGTGTCCCTCTGATTCTGCTTCCTCTCCCCAGAACAGACCAATGTAAAGGCACTGAAAAATTGAGTGTCTTCATTCTGGTTTCTCCACCAACAAAATGTGTATTGTATTATTTCCCCATCTCAGATTCCACCAAGATTTCTTGTTTCTCAGACAGTGATTTGGATGAGGGCAATTAAGAATTCAATGTTAACAAGTAAAATCCTAAGATGCTACTTTGTTTTTCACATAAACTTACATATGAAAGTGGGGAAAGGAACAGAAAGTTTCAGAGAATCCAGAGAGCTGAGAAAAATAAATCCTTTTTTGTGTAAGCCAGAGGAAACAGCTTTGCCAGCTGCCCATGGCAAAGGATCTGCTTATCTGCAGCGATTTCAAGATTGGCTTTTTTTTATTTCCTTGGTGGCATGGGTTTTTATTTTTTGGGAAGGAGTGATCTGTGGAATTAATGAACCATGTTTCTTGTTATTTTCTTCCTAAGTGAGTCCAGCATAAGCAAGGCACTCTGCTTGCAGCGTGCCTGAGACTAAGCAGACCTCTACACCCCAGACATGCACATTTTCCTTGGGGAAAAACAGAAATATTTCTTGAAGTCTGAGATGTGCTGGAGCAAAATACCTTTTCTAAAAGCTGAAGCTGGGCTAATAAGCACTGGTTGCACTCACAGACTGGACCAGTGTCAGGGAGCTAAGGGAGAAGTCAGTGCCTCAGGCCAGAAACCAAACTGATCCATACAAATGAGAAAACTCGAGTCCATAGCCCCAAATCCTCCTCCTCCTCACCTTCCTCTTAAAACTGTCTGCTCACATTTAGCCTCTGGATTTTTGGTAAGAGAATGGAAGGTATTTAAGCTGTTTATGAGGCCAGAGCCTGAGCAGGGGAGCAGTCTCAAGCTTGAACATTGTTCCCTTTTTCTGGTTATCTTTTGACAGACTCGCTGTGCTCATCTCCTGTCACCTTGATTAAAATGAGGTTGCCAGAGGCAAGCCCTCAACTTTCCAAAGAGAACTGTCACCTGTATCATATCAGGAGAGATCCTGCTGTAAATTCTCCTCTATTTGTCCTGCATCCCAAAACTCTGAAATGCTACTCCATGATCCGCAGGTGCCAAAAGCACTCGGGGCAGACAGCACAGACCAGCACAGCAGCTGCCACTGCTCTGCCACCCACAGCTGTCACAGTGTCCTGAGGCTGTGCCTGGCACAAGTCTTTGGGTGTGGGGCAAGGTACAGGTGAGAGGAGCAGCATTTCAGGTCAAGACAACAGCTATCATGACCTCTGAACCCTAAATCCCAGTTCTCTATTATTCCACTGCTGCCTGGCAAGCAAAGTCTTGGACTTGGTCCCAGGTGGTCCAGCTTCCTCAGTTACTTCTGGGGTGCTTTTTAGAGCAGTCAAAGAACTCCAAAGGTCAAAGTAAGAGTTTTTAACCGGGCTCTGGCTCAGTGTTTTGTAAGGAAAAGCCACACAGTCCCTTCCCTGCTGCTCAGAGTCCCCTCTGCAGAAGGATGCAGCTGCCCAAGGAGCCAGGAGAGGAGGTGATCCAAGCAACAAAGTGTCACACCATGCTTCTAGTCATCCCACATCTACAGCAAATGTCATTGCTCTGGAGATCTGTGGGCCCATGAGAACCGAGTCCAAGTGCTACACCTGAGTTTGGACATTCCCAGGAATGAGGACAGGCTGAGACTCATTGAGAGAAGCCTCACAAAGGATGGAAAACTGGAGACGAACCAACAGTATGTACTCACAGCCCAGAAATCCAGCCATGTCCTGGGCTGCATCCAAAGCACATCCAAAGCGGGCAGCAGGTCAAGGGAGGGGATTCTGCCCCACTGCCTTGCCCTCTTGAGATCCCACCTGCAGCTCTCCTTCAGCTCTGGGGTTGTTCCACAGGAAATTGTGGAACATTGTGGACCTCTCAGAGCAGATCCAAAGGAGGCCACAAAGGTGATCAAAGGGATGGAGCATCTCTCCTCTGAGGACAGGCTGAGAGAGCTGGGGTCATTGAGCCTTGAGAAGAAAAAGCTCCAGGATGACCTTACAGCACTTTTCGGTACCTGAAGGTAGCTTATAAAAAAGAGAGACAGAGACGCATTTGACAAGGGTGTGTAGTGATAGGACAAGGGGGAACATCTTTATACTGAAAAAGTGATTTATTTCAGATTTTAAGATTAAGTTTTTTACTGTGAGGGTGGTAAGGCCCTGGCACAGGTTGCCCAGAGAAGATATGGCCATCCTATCCCTGGAAGTGTTCAGGGTCAGGACAGATGGAGCTCTGAACAGCCTGCTCTAGTGGAAGGGGTCCCTGCCCATGGCAGGGACCTTGGAATTAAATTATCTTTAAGGTCCCTTCCAACCCAAACCATTCTATGATTCTGTGATAACAAAGCTGGAGATAAGTTGACTCAAAGTCTACCTCACCACCTTCCTACCCAACCTTTCACCTTCTCAGTAAATCCATAAAGCCATTAGCAGTTGCCATGAATTTGGACCCTGTCAAAAAGCTGAGGGTTGTACCCTTTAGAAAAGCTGAATCACAAAATTTCCACCCAGAAGCCTGCAAAAGATCCCAGAAATGTGAATTTCAATCATTCTCACGTTGGTAAAAGGTGAGGGCTTCAATGTCTCAAACCTAATGTAATATTTATTAGATCAGAATTTTTAACCAGGACAAACATCAATATCAAAATGTTCACCTGTTAAAAAGCAGAAAGTAGTGGAGGCATCCTGGAAAAGTTCCCTTAGCAGGAACTATTTGTGAGTATATATTACCCTGAAGGGAAAAGCCTGAGTTGGTCTTGCTGGTTTTTCTCATTAGACAAAGACAACATGGAAGAACTTTGGAGAAGAGTATCTAATTTGTCAAGAGATGACAAATATGAAGAGCTGAGTCCGCAGGGCATATATGAGCTTCAGGCAAAGTGGTTTTCCAGGAAAACCTCAATACAGCAGTGAATTTGAATTTTGCATAATTATTTTCAGGGTAGGTCTAGAACTGTTGCAATTTTACATTTAAGTCTACAGATAGGCGTAGGAATAATGTGCATATAAATGCAAACTATATACCATGATGGGACAGTTCAAGGTAGCAAACTAAACCACAGTGAAACACTACATAGAATTTTTTTCCCCCCCTCATAATGTAGCTATCCCCATCCTTGGATGTGTTCACGGCCAGGCTGGATGGTGCTCTGAACAACCTTGTCTAGTGGAAGGTGCCTCTGCCCATGGCAGCAGGGTTCGAACTAAATGACTTTTAAGGTCCCTTTCAACCCAATCCATACTGTGATTCTATGATATGGGGTTTGTTGTTTTTGGTTTTTTTTCTATAATGTGACAAAAAAACCCCAACTTTCTAGTCATTCAGGTTCTATTGTGCCATGAAAAAAAAAAAAAAATCTGATTTTATAGTTGTTTTTTTTTTTTAATTTTCCTAGTAAACCCCAATGATAAGTGATTAACAGGAAAGCTCTGAGATGTGAGCAACCCAAATAGGTTTTAGTTGGCTGGTTTTGTTTTAGAGTGTTTGGAACTGCCATTTATTTTACATTAGTGTCTTCATCTTGATTTATACTTAGAGAATGCATGATATAAAAACTCTTCGGGTTTGGAATATTTATCAAGAAGAAGACAAATCCTCAGTATCACACTTTAAAATGATTTTATGGGCTTAAGCAAATGACTCTGTATATTGTGTTGTCAAAAATCTTCATTCCACTGCATTAAGTAAATACATTGTATACTTCACAAACGTCCACAAAATAGTATTTTATAAACTATAATAATCTGACTATGAAACAGTTGCTCATCATGTGATTTATTCCTGATAACAGCAACAAGGCTCTGCAGTCCTATTCATTAGTGTATAACACAGAACTGAAAACAGTCATTAAACCTGCTAAGCTGTTGTTCTTTCATCCTTTTCTATAGTAGAACAATGAGCAAATTATCTGATCAAAACTATCTGGTTAGAAGTAGCCTGTTACAATCTAATTCGCTGTTTAAAGAGTCCACACCTAGGAAATCGGAGATACAGCAGTTACCTGTATCACATCAGCAGAACACAAATATACCAGTCTGATCTGCTGATATGAAATACAGTCCTGGCACGGCCCACAAAATCACAGAGCCTTAGGATGGTTTGGGTTAGAAGGCACCTTAAAGGTTATCTGGATTCAACCTTCCTGCTGTGGGCAGGGACACTTTCCATCAGACCAGGTTGCACAAAGCCCCACCCAATCTGGCTTTGAACACGTCCAGAGATGGGGCATCCACAGCTTCTCAACCTCTCACAACCTCAGGCTCAACCTTTTACAATCTCAGCTTATTCGGTGGCATCGTGTGGAAGCCATGCCTTTACACTAATGGAGAACTGAAGCAAAGTGTTAAGTCAAAACACGAAACCCAATGAAAAGAGACTCTACAGGTTCATCTTTCATTTCTGACACCATGCTCTTCTCACAATATTTGACAAACTTAAGATCTGGTCATTTGGGAAACAAGACCTTGCTGGAGTTAAGGGAAGCTGAACACTGCATTTTGCTTCAAAACCAAAGGAGTTCCCTCCCTCTCAGCACTCTCTAACTCAGGTACTAAGTAAATTGCCAGAAAGACCTTTGCGTCCCTTCTCCTGCTCTAAATATTAGAGGATATTGACCTCCTTGACCTCCAGCCCTGTTTTACTTGAAGGAGTTCTGAATTATTTTCTTGTCATTACCAATCAGATAGCATAAATCACACCTAGACCCCATGGCAGCTGGGATTATAGTGCTGCAAAGGAAAATTCCAGTGGGGCCCTATCCAGCACTGACTCCTGCATGCCTCCTCCTACCTAACCCCCTTATGAGTTATGCTCATGCACAGAGGCCATGGATAAGTCCAGCTGTCCTGAATGCTTTACAAATCATCAGAGAGGGAAAATGGAAATGCTTTTAGTTGCTTTTAGACTAAAGAGGAAAAATAGACTAGGAGAACAAAGTTTTCACTCTTGTCATTACAGGTGGGAAACAGAGAGATTGAGACTGATCCAAATTCTTAACCTCTTTCCCCAAAGAAAAGGGAAAGAGGTTACTTTTTGACCAGACCCCCAGTGTCTTACCAAGGGAAGAGGCCTCTATCAGAGTTTTGCTCTAAACCCCAATCGCCAGGCTTTCAGCCCAGGACCAAAAAAACTTTAAATTAAATGATCTTCTCTGCTTCTGCCGTCCAATGAGCAAATTGTAAGAGAGAACTCAGCAGAGGAACCTCCTCTGCCTTTCTGCTGCCTTGCTGTGTCCCTTACCTGATCAGAGGCTGGTGCAAAGCCACCAGGGATGCGTGCACCGTGACAGAAACCACGGACAGGTGGAAATAGTCGAACATGACAGGAACGTGGTGGTGCAGCCCTCGGCGGGGGTGGAAGTGCAGACACAGGGTACGGCTGCTGATCATGGGGATCGCTGGCACATCCCTCAACCTGCAAGGGAAATGGGGTTACAAGGGTTCCTGAAAGCCTGAGCTGTAACCTGCTACAGGCAGCAGAGTGAGAGAGGCTTGAGGTGAAATTTCATCACTCCCCAGCTTCATAAGGGTTAACAAAACTGAAGAGCATCCTGTGCTGCAGTTGTGCCAAACATAAATATTAATACTAATGTAGATATAATTAATATAAATATAAATGAAAAAAGTAAATAACATATGTAGAGTTATATATGAATATACTCCATAAAAGAAGAACAGATGTGATGCAATTCTGGTTTTCCCTGGTAGCTGCCCTTGATGTCCACCTATGCACTGGTAGGGATATCAAGATCTAAACAGCAGAAGGAAATGCATTTAGCAAACTGTTGAGATTATTTAAGTGTTCATAGATGGGACAGCACATTGCTTGTGATTTTCCATGTAAGAACAATCAGCTCAGGCAATCTGTGAGAGTCAAAAGCAGTTCTGTGTCTGACATGGCTGAAAATATTCAGAGTACCTTTCCAGACTGTCAATCCAAAAAAATATTTTGGAAGAGGTCAAAACAAAAGAGAAATTTAAGCAACTGCAGAGAATCAGTACAAGTTGTATTAGCTTCTCCTTTTTTTCCCCCCCACTAAATAAAAGTCAAGACTTTTAAATTAAAGCTTGTTCACAACTATTCCAGAATAACTATCCTAGTGTGTAGTCAAGCACATGACATCTGAGTCACCCGTAGGACAGGAGACTGAGCTGTAAACCTGGAGCATGCCTAACCACATCCTCACAATGCAAGTGAAACTTCTAAAGTGGAATTATTTTACAGCATTAAAGACCCTTATGAAGCCAATTTTTTCCCAAAGCTAAGAAAACCTAGGATGAGATGGCTGAGTGGTGCATGGTTAGTCCCAAGAAATGTTCCAATTATATTTCCAGAATACAGTTTTGTAAAAATCACTGCTTTTGTTTATAGTAAATCAGGCTAATCTTTCAGATGATAACAGAAATTAAGTGTATGGGTTAGAGCAGAATTTCATAACTTAAATGTTTTAGTTCTTTTTATTCTTGGCTTTAACTTAATGTTTGTTTTTTCTTTTTTTTAAGACCCATAAGAACTTCTGATCAAGTCCCACCTTCCTGAGCGAATGAGTTTTCACTTTTTGTATGTTGAAGATAACAGAAACATGTTCTTGAAATTTGTGTGCCCTTTGGGAATGAATAAAATCCCATGGGAACAGTCTCAGCGTGAAACACAGCTCATGTGATTTCTCTGCACCCCCTCCCCATAAATGCTGCTCAAGTCATTGGAAGCCTTTCCCCCATTCAGTGAAGCTAAAGAACATCTGGGATCACCCTTCTGCTATGTCTCAGGAAGGGATGCCACTCCCACTTCACTTTAGATTACAGAAGCAAATTCAGTTAGAGGAAATCAAATTCAATGAGAAAACTCTTTCCTCCTAAAATGTAAAGGCAGCTCTGGTTCGTAATAGAGGAAAAGTGCTTAGCATGTTCATACTCCTGTCTTCAGCCAGAAAATACTTCATTGCCTCCTGAGATAAATGCATTCCTGAGTCACAGACCCTGACCACATGGAGGTCAATGATGATATTCCCTTTAACAGCAGCAGAGATAGAGCAACACTTAGAACCTTTGAAAAAATTACACTTCAAGGAGAAAAAAATGTTTTTCCTTTTTAAGAGGAATATGAGATACACCCTTCAAATAAGAGAGTAGAAACAGGAAAACTTCAACACTGAGGCAAAGGGAAGCCTTATCAAAGCTCTCTCTTTTTAGAAAGGACTCATTTCATCAAAGTAATTTTCCAATTGAACAGATCCCCACATTACCAACTGAGTTTTAAACCAGCACTTACTGTTGTTCACTATCAGTAAAGTGCAGGTCCAGCTTGAGCTGAAAATCTGCTTCATTCAGTGCATCTTCCACCTACAAAAAGAGAGAGACAAGGTTACCTTTGTAAGTTGGCACCTACAACACAGAAGGCAAGAGGTGGGTGGGTTTTTCTGATAAGAGCAAAGGCAAAACCACACAGAACAGCAGCATGACGGCACAGAGGCAGAAAGAAGCAAATGTGACAGTGAGTCGAGGTAATTGCTGAAGGAGTCAGAGGGAAGCAGAGCAGTCAGAGGTGTTATCTGCCCCCGGGTGCGCTGACATGTCAAAAAAATCACTTCAGACAAGAGGAACCAGAGAGCATCAAGGTCTGCATTTGTTGGATCCTTGCTCTTTGCACACCAAGAGCCAGGGGAGCATTTCAGATGCTGTTCTCCCTCGTTGAGTGAACCTTTGTTTGGGTTATCTTGTCAGCTGAATGAGAGCAAGGATTGGGTTTTCTTGGATGAGAAACAGCCACAAATCCTTGTGGTTACCTACCTGTAGCTAATACAAATTTCAAACTTTACAGCTTAAAACATTCAGAGATAGCTCAAATAATTCTGGCAATTTCTGATCATTCATCATTAATCTTTTAGTTTATGTCTCAGCAAACCTAGGATTCCCTGGCTCCTGGTCGTCTTTCAGGCCAGTAGCAGATTCATGGAGGTATTTTGTCACTGATTCTCACGTAGACCATTTTCTTTCCAAAACTCAAAGGCTTTTGTTGTTTTTTAAAACTTCAGTTAACAAAGTTTAACTGTTCCCTTTGTTGTAGGATGCTCAGCATGTCTATACATGCTAGGATTCTGCTCACCAAAACCACTGAAGAATTTATGTGTGAGTCTTTGATTCTAACTCATCTAACAGGTCCCACCAGTAGAATTACTCCTGTTTTATTGTCAATAAAATAGTTTGATTGAATTTTTAGAAACAGTGCTGGACCTGATAGCACATTACCTTCACCAGGAAATAACTAAATTGGACAACACATCCCAGTTTGGCACAGTTAAAACAACTGTAATCAATGGAAATAAATAAATTAGAATGGAAGAAGATTAAGCTGTCCAGAATTTTCTCATTCACTCCTTTGAAATTTCAGTTCTTCTCCAAGAAAAATAAGCTTAGTAGAATAAAATATTTTTAAAAATTTCTAATAACCTTAATGGAAATAGGAACAAAAAAAATACACCTTTTTTAAAGAAAATTGTCTTTTTCTGTGAATGTAAGCATCCTTTATTGTATGACAAAATACAACAGGAGATGCCTAGGAATACAGGTGGAAAAGTGAAGTTGTTAACTGGGGATATGGTATTATAAATACAACTTATTTTTACCCAAGTTTTGCCACACAAAGACGAGGTGAGATGTAGGGGTTCTGTCATCTGTCAGTGGCAAGAAACAAGCAGAGGCAGAGAGTGATCTGCTCCACCCTGAGGTACCCATTGGAGAAGGACAATTAATCTCTGGTTTTGTGTGTCTCTTTCCATTGACAATAGGCAGAGCTTAGAGAAACATCTTGGTTTAGATACACTTGTATTTTAGACAGCAAGATGGACTCTGTTTTCCAAAGCAGATCATCACCTTCTTAACAACAGACCACAGACAACACTAAAAATGCACTGAATGCAACATCAGAGGCATCTACCCTGCTCTGAGAGGTAGGATTCATAAAATCCATAAACTAAACCATGCCTAGCCAGGTTTTCCAAAGGTGAAACTGCATCAACAATGTAGAATCTTCTCCTGCTGATATAAGAAAATTGAGAGTCAAGGATTGATTGTGCTTTGACAAAATTCTTCAAGATGTTAAATTTAATCCCTTCTGAAGTAAAATGGTATTTCCTCTAGCATGGTCACAAGCAGGGAGATGTGAGGAGAAAATTCCCACTTCTATTTACTGAAAATGTGCTCTCTCTTTTGTGATTGTCTCAAAACACCTGGAAGTATGCCTTTCATTTAAAAAATAAAAAATAAAAAAAGACTTTGTCCTTTTTAATGAGCTGCTGTCACTAAAAATCACAGTTGTTGGCAATGGCAAAGAAAGTAATCATTACTGAAGCTATATTCTGCATTTAAGCTAGGATTTCAGTATAGTGCTTCAGACAAAGCAAACCTCCTCCTCCAAATAAAGGGAATGAAATTTTGGGTCTCTGCCCAACACTGCTGAGAACGTGCAACTGCCATGAAGATCTGAGTCTGTGCTCAAAACCAGTTCAGAAGCTGGTGACGCTCACCCAAAACACCTTGAGGCAGTGAGCAGATGTCTGAGGAACCAAGAGATACTCTTCACTGCATGGGGTCATGCAGTCAGGTGCATATATTGAATATTTTTAATCCCCAAACTGTATTGAAATCAGACTGATCAGAATAGTGCAAAACCCCACATAAAATCAATTGCAGTTCTCACTACACATGTAATGTTTTCCCTTTTCTATCGGGGGTGTAAATACTAAGTGAAAATGGGACAATTAATTAAAAACTGGAATCTTTGTGAGAGACTATCATTAAAAGGTTTATGCACAGGTTGAGACAGCAGAATTAATTACAGGAATTACCTGACATTACTGTAGAGCTCTGATACCTGTGATTTACTTTTTTCCACATATTAGAGACATAAGACTTTTTATACAAGAAAACAATAAAATGACCCTTTTATAGCTAATACAGAAGAGGAACTGATATTTCTGTCATTCCTTGGTCTCCTGAGTGAAATAATATTGTCCTTAAATGAAATATTGGTGGCTTATTTTAGCATTAATGGGATTATTATACTGTTGCTCACAGTTATCTTTTATAGGCTGTACAATTCTCTAAAAGTTTGATAGACTATCTGAATTTTATTTTCCTGAAAAATAGTTTTGAATTTTCACACTAAACCCCATAAGAAATTAGCCTGTAAAATTTATCTGTAATATAATTAGCATTTGACTGGCTAGCATAAGTAGTGTCCTCCCAGATACTAAAGGTTAAAGGGTATTCCAGTGGGTTATTTTATAATTCTTTGATCTCTTAGAAGAAAAATCACAGTTCATGAAAGAGAAAATAAAGATCCATCCCTGGAAGTGTTTAAGGCCAGGCTGGATGGTGCTTTGAGCAGCCTGGTCTAGCAGAAGGTGTCCCTGCCCATGGCAGAGGGTTGGAACCAGCTCATCTTTAAAGTCTTTTCCAACCCTAACCATTCTATGAGTATATGATCTGTGTTTGCATAAATGCCTTCATACTAAACAAGGAATATTTTTCTGTTCTGTGATATTCCATACACCCAAACTCCCACCTTGGGCCTCACAGCTTGTGTAAAAATACCCCATATTCATCTCTGAGCACAGGTAATTTTCCAGAAGATGATGTCAAGAGTTCAGGCTGTTTCCTAAGTTCTGACTGTCTTGCCAAAGCACTGCACTCACAAGGAAATGCATTTTATTAAATGCTGTTCAAAATATGTGTAATAGAGAGTATTTGCTTTGGACATTTGCATTGGTTTTGTTGTTTGGTTGGGGTTTTTGTTTGTTTTATTTGTTTTTTTTTGGGGGTTGTTTTTGGTTTTGGTTTTTTGTTGTTGTTGTTGTTGTTAGGTTTTTTTTTTTGTTTTTTTGGGGTTTTGTTTTGTTTTGTTTTGGGGTTTTTTTTGGGAGCGGGTGTTTCTCGGTCTCTCTCAGCAAACCATCTCATCAGCAAAATTACCTGAGCACCAGGAGGAGAAAGAACAGTGCTCCCTTACGATAACATTGGACAATTCCAGCTCTGACAGCAGGAACTACATGGAGTGTATGAACTCAATACTTCCATCACCCAGACTAACTCCTTTGTCTATTTATCATAACTTCCATTCACAGAAAAAAACAGGCAACAGAACCTTCACCCTCAACCAAGAAAATCATCATAGCCCACAAGAGGCACAAAAAAGGATTCACATCTGTTGTGTGCTAAACAAATTAAGAGTTATGAACAGAGATGAAATTTTCAACACTTTAAAAATCTCTAGGTGTCTTGCCAACACCACATTGCAAGGATTTCATCCAACACAGGAGATTATGTGACAAAGATACAAAACTGTCTCTAAATAGTTGTGGATATAGTAGTGGCACACTTTGATCTCTCCCACATTTATATCAAATTTGCAAAGCTGTGGAGGACAAGACATCAAAGCAGAAAAAAAGAAGCCTAGGAGCATTAAACAGAAGTGAATTGTGCTAATTTGCTCAATACGCAAAAATTTTTAGAGTGCTTTATTTTTTTGTATTTGATTCTTTAGAGTTTTGCCATCAGCAACTCATCTGGGACAAAAGACCTGTTTATCCTCTTATTCTGTATCCTTGAAAACCCAAAGCTACTTTGTCATACAGAAAAATGGATTTTCTCTGTGCAAAACCACTGTAAGTACAGAACTGGGCAGCTATCCTCTTCCCAAGGGATCTCCTATGGAAAGCCAAGTGGTCCTGCACACAGCACATCAAGAGTCAGAATGAGTTTTAGCTGTGAAAAATCTTGTTGGCTATTTTTTATTTTCTATATCATGAGGTGCACAACTTTCCTCAATAATAATGCAAAAATCATCAGAAATCATCCCTGCTCAACACAGTGGAAACTGCTAAAATTTGAGGGGAGGATATTTAGTCAGAGATGTTCCACAGAGGAAGGATAAAATTAATATTTGCTAAAGCAGCTGGGACATTTTCCTTACAAATATTGATAGACTTTCATTTAGTAATTTTTCACATAAGCACAAACCAACAGTTCTAGGGAGGAATAAATTGATGACACTATCTTAAAAAAAAAAAAAAAATCAAACCAAAACAGCAAAAAGAAAGTGGGAGAGAAAAGGAAGCATGTTAAGCTTAAATTAGGTTCCCAAGCTGTTTTAATTTAGATCTATGTATAACACACACATATATGCTTTGAAATAGGACAAAAGGAAAAATTTAAATCTCCTCATGATCAAATAGAAAGCCATACGAAGAGGGGCAGGTGAGTGTCTCTGGCCCCAAGCTCCACACGCAGCACAGATTCACCCTGGCTGTTTAACTCACGGGGCCTCTTTTTGAGGGCACACTGACTTTGCAAAGATGCTGATGCTGTGTCTCTTGTCACTACTGAGAGCAAGTACCAATGTCATACATTTTGTACCAGTGTCATACATTTTGTACCAGTCCCATACATTTTGTACCAGTCCCTGGGCTGGCAAAGCACCATGATGGCACATTGGATGTGCCTGAATGCCTTTCTACTGTGACACTTTCTCCCCTTTGGATTTAATATTTCAGTAAACCAGTGTTCTCTGTAAATGAAGATTGCTCCACCCTTTTAGCTCCTGGCAACAGGAATTACTGCTGGAGGACATTGGTTTCACATCAGTATGACTAAACCAAAGGTGCTCTACAAGCTGGGTGTCTCAAATCATGTTCTTACCTTGTGTGGGTGTTCCTGGTGGCTGAAAGGGGTGGATGGGAAAGGGGGAGAAGGGTCTCAGGATGGACCCATTGTAGTTGAGGTACCACGGAAAGCAAAGGGGTTGTACATGGACTATAAGGAAGGGAAAGCTCCAGCAGCTCCTCCATGGACTCCTAAAGGCAGGAACGCCAAGGACAAAGGCCAGGAGACCTCTGAGGGCTGGAAAGGGACTGGATTGCTGTAGAAAATTTCAGTCACAAGAGAGAGGAGGGGAAGAGAGTAATAATAATGGATGGCAGTAGTAGCTAGTCCTAGTAAGAAGCAGCAGATTCCCAGTTTTCTCCGGTGGGGCTGATGAGCACGGCTGTGTAGAAGGAGTGATCCAGTGCACAAATGACAAATTATGTTTGAGACATCTGAGTTTCTGATATACTGATTTACCAGTGGACGTCAGCATCTTATTCCACTGGAAAGCCAAAATGTATCCTGCTCTTCATGGAAGGCACAATGCAGAGGGTCTGCCTGATCTCATGCAGAGGTTTATAGTGTTAGCATTTACAAACAAATAAATCACAGGTATTGATGGGTTCAGGACAGTCAATCACCCTCCAACGCAGCTGCTGGTGTATTGGCCAGATGAATTGTGCTTTTCCCTCCACCGGCTGCCTTCATGAGACCCCTGACAGCACAGGCACCTTCCCAGCTTCTGAAATGAAGATATCTGTGCAATGCACCCAGAAAGTTAAGTATGAGGAATCCCAGCCCTCCTGGTTTTTATGTGCATCCCAAAACAACTCACCCTTTCACCATCCAGAAGCAGGTGCACTCTGAAGTTCATTGACTCATTAAGAATGATCTCTTCATTTCTGTACAAAATCTGAAATATTCTGCTGTAAACGTTGTTTTCATGAACACAGGCCGAGCAAAGGCTGGAATCACCTGCACAAAACATAGACAGACTCCTGGTGTGATTTCTGCAGGGAGATTGTTTTTTATCCTATGATTTCACTCCAGGGTAACCTAGGTAGTACTTGTAATTAAACACTTGCATTCTCAATAATTAATGGTAGTGGAGCTGACTGATATTGTGGGTTGCAGGCTCACAGACATGATATTTAAAGAAAAAAGATGTTAAACTGTAGGCAGGCTGGATTTCAAAATAAGAATGCTAGACCCTGTTACAGCACTTACCCTATTATTTCTAATAAAAGCTGAAGCATCAAATTCTTAACTGGGTGCACCCAGCACAATGAGAACTGTGAATGTTCACCTGTGAAAATTCATCTTTTATCTGCAATAGGCATCTTTCAGAAAAGGGAGTTTTCTTGTCATCCCTGGGTGTCTCAGAACTTACTCCCTGGGAAGGGGACAATAGTCAATAGCAGATCTTGAATGTAGAGACTCGAAGTGCAGAGGCATCTTAAGTTAAAATTCAGAAACATAAAAACATTGTCTTTTTTTCAAGATGCCTGTGTAATCCTTCAGGTCCTTGGCACATGTGAGAGATGCCAATTTGGTCCATAAAATTGCAATAAATCTGAGGAACTCAAGATTCAAAACCCTAAGCTTCTCCACATCAAATTCAGCCAATAGCTTCATCTATGTGCTGATGTATCACATCATCCCAAATAAACATCACATAAACTCAGGTGGGATTTATCCTTCCTAACTTTTAGGTGCCTGCAGTGTATGTATTTTGTTTTGGTTACAATGGAGCTTATGGAATTTAGGACATCATTAAAAAAAAAAAGTGCATGCTTTTACTGAGACAAATTTTTGCTTCGAGTCTACTTCTTGTTGAGTAATTCCCCTTTCATTAAGAGGAAAACTGTGACTTGCTGCACTGTACAAACCAGTTGGAGGCAACAACAGGTATTAGAGTGAATGCCTTCCAGAGGAGCCTGCAATGACTGTGTGACTTTTAAATGAACAACTGGGCACCAGAGTTAGGTACTTTCAAGGGGTGTCTTGGCTGGTAAGCAGAATCCCCTGTTAATTCTACTTTTGTAGCCCCAGAGCAAGAACTTGTTGCAAAATTTACTCAGAGCTGGTTTTGTCCCTTTCCAGCATCCAGTCTTGTAGGAATCTGAGCTTTTGAAATATAGTCCTTTAGCAAATGGTGTTTTGGAACTCTCCTGACAAGGGGTGCTTAAAAAAGGTGTACCATAACCAGTCCTTCAGAGAGACACAGACCTGTGATCATCACCAGGAAGTCAGGGGGCACATGCTTTTTAGCAAATATAGTTTTTCAGAAGGCATTTCTGGGAATTTTTGCCTTTGCAGAATTGTTTTGAGTCCACAAGCTGTGGTAAGATAAAAGTCCAGGGGCTGCTGGTTCGTCAAGTTTCAAATCAGGACAGGTCTATTCTGCTTGGAATTGTACATAATTTGAAATCATAGGTCAGCGAGTCAAGACTGACAGAAGATTAAATATTTTATGAGGTAAAGTTTGGTTAGAGGGAATAAAATTGAAAGAACAGAAAGGGCTTCAAATCAACCAAAAAAGAAAAAAAAAAAAAGGGAAAAAAAAAGTACTAAAGACAAGTAGACAACTGAATGGAGTTTTGTTATTATAATGATTAATTTTGTGGTGCCAGTCTGCTGGAACTGGGGTGGCATGGACAAACAAATATCTCAAAAGAAAGAAAAAAATCATACAAGGCAGAACTGACTAAATGCCAATATGACCAACAAGACTTGAGCTAGTTAATTAGCAGAACCATCATGCTGTCATCCAGGCTACATTCAAAGAATTTTCTTGTTACTGACTTTTATCAAGCACACCCAGGAGCAGCCCAAGTATTTCATCCTTCTATTGTCTCCCCATCACCCATCCTGCACAATAGTTATGCATAAATCCAGGCAGCCTAGATAAATACATATTTATTTTCATGTGCTACAACAGTTAGGCTAGAATGTTTCAGCCTGATTAGCTCTTCAAAAGCATGCAGTCATATTTATTTTAATTTAAACCTCATGATATTACAGACACTGCAAAAATCATGTTAGAGGTATAATGCATTCTTATTCCTAGCTGGCAGACAAAGGAAACTTTATGTTATTTGATTTGGATATTGATATACTGGCACTCTTCTCAGATGGAAAGTTTAATCTCATTTTCTTTTCACACTCCTGAGCAGACCCCTCCGTATGGGTAATTGCTTTAGGAGCTGGATTTGCAAGGTGGCATAAGGAGTCGTTTCTCATGTTGGAAAAGTCAAAGTCAATGACATATTACAATGTTTGGGGCTGCCTCAAATCAGAGTGAGCATGATGTCACAGGGCAAAAAATCACTCCGTTTTAGGCAGCGAGACCTGCCTTTGCAGACGTCTGGCACAGAACTACAGCAGATGAGTGACTGATCCTCCCCTAAACGCATCCATCCCTGCCCACTTCAATGGCCACAGGCAGCTTCTTCCCTTCCTGGAGTATGACAGAAAACTGCAGCAGGAATTTCCTCAGAGGAGAGCTTGGCAGTCTTGGCAATCCTGACAGCAATGCAGGGATCCTGCCTTTCAAAGCAAAGGGGAATGACAATGTCTGCACAAAGATTGGCCTTCAGGCTGCAGCTCCAGCTGGTGCATTCTGTGCTTTAAGGGACAGACAGGGGCCAGGCTACATCACTCTCTTTGAGCTTCTTGCACCTACTAGAAATGGTTGCTGCTCCAAACACACCCTCCCTTAGTCTACTCCATGAAAACATCATCATCCCAGTACCTTTTCCAAACTTCCCATAGGTCCTGGGATTCCTTCTAAAACTGATGTCCCTCTAAACCCCAGATGTGTTTGCTGACAGACAGTGGCACTGAGGTTGGTGCTTGTCACAGCTGTCAATGTTCAGAGAGGGTTGCTGGCAGAGCAGGTGTACCCCGTGTTCATGAGACAGCAGATGTATCCCTGTGCACACAAACACCTCTGTCCTTTGCACAGGAGACTGTGAGAGAGAAGCTCGGAACCATAGGTTTTCCCAAATCTCTTTCTAACACAGCCTCAGGTGTGCAAACATCTCAGCAGCCACACGCAGGCCAAAGGAGAGAGACACAGTGTGTGGAAACTGCTGGGAGCTCCCACTCCCATGTGAGACCAGGAGCTGAGACTCTACTGATCTGCATTTATTCCACAGTTTCAAAGGCTTGTGCTTTGGTGAATTCAAAAGAAGGAAGTCTAATATTGGGGTAATGAATTTTTGATCAGTAGATTTCCCTGTCAGGAGATATATTTGGGACACGTGCAGTATTCCTGAAGCTAGAAGGAATCCTGTTTTCCTGTCTCCTCTTCCTGCATGTCAATTCCATTTACTGCTTATTGTCTTTGGGTTGAATAGTTCTTCAACTTACTTGGAAAGTGAAAGAGTTCTCAGGGCTGTAGGAACCATTGCAAGTATGAAGAAGAGAGCTGGTTCCACAGGCTTTCAGTTAAGAGAATGAGAAAAGCCTGTTTATGCATTCCTCTCTCACTATTCTTTCCATGCCATCCCACCATCACTCCTAGAAATTCCTTCCCAGACTATTGAACAATGAATGGCATTTTTAAAAAGGAAGGGGGAAAAGGCAGTTTGCAGTTGTGGATGCTTTCATACACAGGGTACTCATACAGACCAGTCACTATATCATGTCCTGCTGATGCCTTCATTATTACTAGCTTTTTACTCTTCATGCATCTATAATTTGCTGTAGTTCTGTGCTGCTTAAAAAGTGCTGTTTCCTACAAAATCCTCTGTTCCCAGCACCTTTAGCCAAAACAAGGCTCTCCGAATACAGATTCAAGGACATATTCGTTGCCCCAGAGCCCAAAAATATGTAAACTACTGTGGTATGGGGGGGATCACACCCAGGGGAGATTGTGCCCAGGGTGGTTAACATCATCACCTAAGGGTGTGATTGGAGAATTAAGGGCCAATATGCTAATGGGACAGAAGTTATAAAAGGTGATGGGCTCCTGACCAGACATCTATTTTGGGCGTAGTCCCTGAGGGGAACCTTTGCTTGTCTGAATGTACCTCGAAGGCCTTGAATAAATTTGTCCACTTTTTATACTCCTAAATTGTTTTGGCCTCTGTTTCAGGTAGCCTGTTTCTAGGCATCACTGCTTTCCCACTCTCTCCATATACAATTTTTCAAGCCTCCCCAGATACACTCTTGTCTACCTAAATTTCCCATCTGGGAGTTTCTATAGATGGCTGTTTCTAAATATTATTCCAGCACATCATACAGAAATTACTCATCTCTTTAAAGATTCAGAGAGAGGCTATTTAGATCCTGGAGGCCCCTGAAAAATTCTCTCCAGATAATCTTACAAGAAAGGAATTGAGGGATAGGTGACCTGTAAACAATTTTGTCACATATTTACAATCTAATTCAGCGACAATAGAAACCATTTAATTCTGACCACTGCCAGGACAAAGGCACTGTGGTGGGTTGGGGTGGTGGATGTCTGTGGCAGATGTGCGAAAGCCCTTAAAGAACAGGATAGAATAGAATAGAATAGAATAGAATAGAATAGAATAGAATAGAATAGAGAATGAAATAGGATAGAATAGAATAATAAAGAATGGAATAGGATAGGATTTGCATAATGCCTCAGAGCATACAAGAAGTGGGATAAGAATGTAGAAAGAAGTAAGCAATGGACAAGAAAGTCTGCTTTAACATCTTTAAGAAAAAGCACTGGAACCTGAAGGACACCATCAGAAACCTTAGCCTTGTACAGCGATATGTGACAAACCCTGATCAACCCCACTGATCAAACCCACTTAGCCACAGCTTTGATGCTGGCAGTAGGTATAATTTGACGAAGCTGATAATGAAATCATCTTCTGTTGACTGTTTGTGCTGTATTTTGAAGGATGATCTTCTGCCAGAACAATTGGCCTTTACTTGAAAGCCCTGCTGATGCATCAGCTGAAAGTGTTCCTGGCCAGACTGGCAGCATCCCTCAGCTGCTGCAAAGCTGTGACAGGGACTCAGGATTTCTTGATTTTCAAATATTCTCATTTGTGTCATTTCCCCCAAGAGAACCCTCACACCACTCCCATTCATGTGAAAAGACAGAAACATTTCTAGGAAAACTAATGGAAGATGGTGATAATATTCTGCAGGTCAGAACTTCTCCCCTGAACTTTCTATCATCCTAATTGCACATGTCAGATAGATCAGCACTCCTTCTCCCAAACTCCAGTGGTCAATTATCCCAAATGTTCTCTCCAGGTAACGCAAATTGCACATTTTTCTACTCTAATAATTTATAACATCCTTTCTCTGCTTTCATCATGCCTAAATTATATCACTTTCCTTCAAAATTCCTTTATTTGAACCCTCCTTTACCCAATATTTTTTAACTGCTGTAAAAATGGTTTGAGAAGTTTTGTGATTGTTCTATATCAGTAAGTCTCCCATGGAGCAAACAACGACACGTGCACATCTCAACCCCTGATTTCTGCCAAGGAGAGACTCTGAAACAGCAAAGTCTTGGTGTAGCTGAGACTTGATGATGATTTCCCCAGAGTCACCGGAGTCACATGAGCCCTTGCTGTTTGCAAAGCAAGAGGACTGGCTGTTTCCTACGTCCTCTGCATTCTGTTTGCCATGTCAGTGACTGGAGTGCTCCAATCTCCCCAGCTAGAATCTTTCCATAATTAAATTTTTGATTGTGCTTCCTCATGATGTCTTTAACTGCCAAAGAAAACTGGAGTGAATGTCAACCAACAACCTTTTCAAGGATTGTACCATCCTGCTCTGCAAATACAGATTTGCCCAGCAGAATTAGCCTTTGAGAAATGAGGAAGGTTTGTTCATATTTATTTTTTCAAGTCATTAAAACATATAAATTGTGGCACAGCCCTTAACGAAAAACTACTGCATGAGAGAATGCTCCTCTGATAGGAGGATACCTTAAAAGCCATGAGTGAAAGACAGTAGGTTTTGGAGAGGTTCTGAATAAAAATAAAAGTTTAGAGGACTAGAAAAGGAAAGTTAGAAATCCTTCATTACCTCAATTTGCTTTACTTTCTAGCTCTGCATCCAACAGGTAGTAGAAGCATGAAGAAAGCCTTGGAATTAGGTCCTTGGTTAATTTTAAAATTTACTGTCTTGCTAAGAACAGCTTTAAATAATGTTAGATTTCTCCACACTACAAAGAGCATGAGACCTAAAAGAAACGTGAAAAATTCCTTTCTCCAGTGGAAACACATTAAAACCTCCTGCACAGCAAATTTTATCTTATACAGCTTTTCTTTTAAATGTGTAGAACTTGGCTACACAATGTTCAAAATTTCAGGGGAAAACAATACACTTATACCCCTCTGTACATTTTTCTTTTAGTATAGTTTAACTTCTGGGCTTGAGAAAGGAAGAACAGAGACAAGATTTACCTGAACTCTGCCCTCTATTCTGCAGTCCATAAAAGTAATATTAATTACTACTTTTTCAAAGTAAGGGAGGAGGAAATGTGACAACTGAGTTCCTGCACACTGTTGCTGAAAACATTACATTGCTTCTTATCCCCAATGCAAGGAAGAGAACAAAAAAAAAACAACCCACAACTATTTTTTTTTTTTATTCTAAATAAAAACTTACAGCTCTAGGCCTTTTAGACAGACAATTTCATGTTTACAACCATCTTTCTCTAGAATTATCTCTCTGCAGTTCCATGAGCACTGTGTCAGAGGTCTAAAATAAATGGGGAGTGCTTATACAGTCAGGAAAAATCCATATGGAAAACAGATCTAACTTCAGATCTAGCCTCTTTAATGTCTTTATGACTATAGCACTGGAAATTAGATAATTACTCAAATGCTGGCAATTTCTGGAATCTCTCTTGCTATCTGGGAAAAGCATCATTATTACGCTGCTATTCAGATTAATGGAAAAGCAGGATTCTGCTAAGTTTTGCTTTAATGAAAAAGATGTTCTTCAATAATATAGGGAAATCAAGATACGGCAGCTGTAAAAAAAGCTTTACTGTAAATATTTCTTTATAAATAACAGTGCGCACTCAAACATTTGTATTTCAGCCTAATTCATGGCCACAAGAAGTTTATCATAGCCTCTGTGCTTGTGTTTCCACACAGCAAAATCTCAGAGGCAGATGATACCTTTGAAGGCAGATGGGTTCATTCTCCCAGGTCACTCGTGCACAGACGGAGGGAGGGCACTGCAAGGCACTCACTTGAGAACGAGCTGTGAACGTTTTGAAACTTTCCTGCCCACAAACCTTATGTTCCTGCCCACACAGACATGTGGTGTCAGCGGTTCATGTGCTCTCTCCGAAGCTGCCTCTGTGGAAAGGCGGCTGGTGGTAAATCCCAGCAGAAGGCAGTTTGAGCCCAGCTGCATTTGAGCTGAGCCCCTTGCCCTGGAGCCAGCTGGAAGCAATCACACAATCAATTAAACAGAGGTGAACGGGAAGGTGACAATAAACCGGTAGAGAGAGTATCATAAAATAGTTACAGAATCACAGAGTCACAGAATGATTTGGGTTGGAAGAGATTTTAAAGATCCTCTGATTCCAAGCCCCTGCCACGGGCAGGGATGCCTTCCACTGGACCAGGTTCCTCCAATCCCTCCAACCTGGACTCGAACATCTCCAGGGATGGGGCAGCCACATCTTCTCTGGGCAACGTTTTCCAGGGCCTCACTACCCTCACAGTAAAGAAAGTATCTCTTCCTAATATCTAATCTAAATCTCTCCTCTTTCAGATTAAAACTGTTCCCCTCCCCTTGTCCTATCCCTGTCTGTGAAAAAGCCTGTCTTTTTTAAGTACTGGAAGGCTGCAACGTGGTCTCCCCAAAGCATTTAAAATCTCAGCACACACTGCTCTGTCTCTTGGTCTTTAGCATCTGAAATTCCCACTAACTTCACAAGGAGAGCTGGTTCTTCAGAACCCCTCCAGGAGGAAAAAAAAANTAAAACCCCCCACGAAGAAAAAAAAAAAAAAAAAAAAAAAAAAAAAAAAAAAAAAAAGAAACCCCCAAAACCAGATTTTCTAATTTCTACGTTTCCTTGTAAACTCAAGTCTACTATTTTGGTATTTTTAGGGACAATTAAGACATGTAAGCATTCCTCACATGAACAGTAGGCCATCTTGCCAGAACCTAAGCAAACACTGTGCTGCAAAATATAAGCAAAGGAGATCAGAAAACCTTGTGCAAATAGCCCTGTTTATCTAACTCACTTTTTTCCCTTTACCATCTGTTGGAACCATATGCCTTCTTAAATAAGAGCTAATTATAGGTGTCCACCAATACTAATCAAATTGTGGTAACTGTTGCAAACTTCAACTGGAATTTTCATTTCTCCTTTATAAAAATTACTCCAAAGCAGGCTCTGAAAGGGTTGCCTTTCTCTGGTTTTCTGGACTTAGGTACACAGCAGTTAAAGCTGTCACACTCATATCTGGAAATTCATAACAAGTTGGGGAGATGGTAAAAGCCAAAGTACAGCTCCCACCAAACACAGTAGGTGGGATGACTTTGGGACAGAAAATGTCTGTGTCTAATAAATACCCACTGACACATACTTTAGTGAGAGCTCTTGGTGATTTGAGGTTTCCTTCACTGCCCCTGTGCTGCCGTAGCGAGTGAAAGAGAGAAAAGAAACAGCCCTGACACAAAATCATCTGGCTTTTAGCACTGAAGAAGTGGAGCAAGGATGGATCCAGTTCTAAAATTAAATTCTGGAAGAGAGATTCCAGTCTATTTAGAGAACAATATATCTCCTAATGAGCTCAAAAAAGATGAGACTTAACTTTCATGTCCAATGAGCATTCGTATAAATGTCCATTTGTATAAATGTCAATTTGTACCATTCAGGCAAATGTTCTATAACTGCCTCTAGTGTCAATGTTATTCTTCATTGCTGTGTAATGTGAAAAGACTGAAGGATAAAAATTAATCCAGTTCTAAATATGGCAAATGAAGAGTTGAAGTGCCTTTAAAAAACCCCAAACACTAAATAGCTCTTTCAGCATCACAAGACTGACAATTTCAGACTATGGTACTGACCTTCCAGGAAGTTTAGAAGTATTCAAGCAGAAATTAAGACTAAGGAAAAAAAAATTAAAGTACTACGGTTTTAATTCATTCCATCCATCAGATAGATAGTTATTTCCCATTGTAATCACCAAGACCTTTGTGTAAATGAGAGGTGCACATAGAAGAAAGAAATCACTTCCAGAATTTCATTCCAACCACTCTTTTCCTCTGGCTACCCATGGGAAGATTCTCTTCCACTTTTCTCCCCACTGTTCACATAACACTTTGGCAGCTGGAAAACCCAGTGTTTAGGGGTCCAGAAATATAAGAGTTGAAATACACATAAAAATGTGACTATCTGGACTTTACAGGCAAGCATAGATATTGCATTAATCCACTGGTTATCCCCTCCATGTCTTGCAGTGTATCCAGCACCATCCCATCAACACAACAACTATGGATTCAGAAAGAAAAGTCCTGAGTTAAAATCCCAGAGCTTAAGTCAAACTGGAAATTAAAGATTTCCCTGATGTGTGTGTAACACTTTCAAGTCCTCTATCATTGCTATAGATTCCGAACTAAATGCTCTCCTAATGTGCTATTTCAGTGCCTCCTATGCTCAAGAAGGTGATGGATGAAAATTGTACATTTACCAAACTTTCATCTTCAGCACTAGGGCCAGTTGCTCTTTACTGAGAGGGTAAATTACTATGAATTGAATATGTAAAACCTTTTGTGACAGTCTAATAAAAAACCTGACAAGAAATCTAATTTGTCGGAGTTAGGATGTTGTTCCTAATATTCCACTATAAAATAAAAATCTTGAGGATTCAGAGTGAAGGACTTTTCTGCTGGAAGAAGCCACCACAGCTGGTTAGTGTTTCTGAACAGCCGGGCAAGTTATCCAGGTATTGAAATACAGGATTCTGAATGCTACCCTAGATCACAAACATAAATATACAAAAAAGGCTTCAAGGACCTACAGATTTTTTTCTCTGTGTACAACACAAATAAGGAGGCATTTCACATCCTTTCTATTATTAATCTTCACAGTTAATTTAGATACAAGAAACCTGGTATCTCAGCTGTAGCTGCTACAGCTCAGGGTTTTCATTCTTCAGGCTGCAAATTCAATGCCCAGTGTGATGTCACAAAGGTGGGTTTGTCACACTCACATCTGTAAAGGGATCCCTCCACATTATGTTCTTCCTCCACATTCCACTGGCCTCGTACACGTCCTTTGCTCATTCATGAGAGACCTGATCCTACTGCCCATGTGGCCCCTGATTCTGATCACTAGGTTTGGTATTTATATACAATGGGAGAAAGGGTGTGTGTATATATATATATACCTCCAGGTGTATATATATATATGTAAATGAAGAGGTGACGTGCATTCAAAAAAACCCAAACACTAAATAGCTCTTTCAGCATCACAAGAGTGGCAATTTCAGACTGTTGTACTGACCTTCCCGGAAGGTTAGCACTATTTTAGCAGAAATTAAAACTAAGGGGGAAAAAAAAAGCCCGAAAATAAAAACCAGAAATTAAAATAATATGGTTATTATACACATACACACAGATATATATATATATATACACACACATATATCCAGCTCCTTACTTGCCCATAAAAATGTGAAAAAACTCTAGAAGTTCCCAGGTCAAGATAATGTGCTCTAAATTCGATTTTCCTTTTCTACCCAAGTTCTTTCCACAAATTACAATACAGTCTTTGTTCTGGAGACATTTCACATGGACAGCATTGGTTTCTCAAGGCAAAAAAATTACAAACTAGCTTCCAGAAAGACAGTGAAGATGATGGAGACTGGCAGAGTCAGGTGAGTCATGCCAAGGCCTCATGTTTTCAACACAAGCGTCATCACAACCCTTGAAGTAGACAGGTGTCACTTAGGTACTCAAGCAAAACTCTACAAAGACAATTTTATCTGCTTTCTGAAGAGGCTAAAGGAATAAAAATTTCTCCTAAATACTAACCCACATGCACACAAAAATAAATTTCATTTCCTTTTGGTGAGAAACAATTTCTGTTAAAAATAAAACAAATATCATTATGAAGTAGCTTCCAAATAAGTAAACCATATTGCTAATCTGCCATAGGAAGTTTCCATAGGACATAAATTTATTTGAAACCCAGAATGTTCTTCTGTTTGTTTTGTATCCTTTAAATACTCCTCTGAGCAGATATTTTTAAACTTCCCATCCAGCTGAGACATGAGATGCTCCTTTCCTAGGTCAGCCAACTCTTGCCTGATTAGTGATTTAATTGCTATCAATACAGCTCAGCATAAAAATACAATAGATTTATTTTTTTTCTTATTTATTTGCTTCTCCAATTAGATTCCACCAACCTCTGCCACTATAACAGTTTGAGGGTTTGTTTTGTTTTTTTTTTTTGGGGGGGGGGGTTTTTTTTTTTTTTTTTTTTTTGGGGGGTTTTCGGGGGGTTTTTTGTGGTTTTTTTTAGGGGGGGTGTGTGGTTTTTTGTTTTTTTTTTTTTTGTTTTGTTTTGTTTTGTTTTGTTGGGTTTTTTTTTAAATTTTGTTTTTGTTTTATTCTGTTTTGGTGTTTTTTTTTTTTTTTACTTTTTAGTTATCCACTTTTTCTCAGTTGAAATCCTCAGGCTTCATCTGTATCACACAGATATAAATCAGCAAGAGACCAATCCTTCTTTGTCAAAACATGACAGGGAGGAGCCATTTGGGTTTCTGTCCAGGATTTCACTGAACTGCATTAGTGTTCTCTCTGCCTGTGATGTGCCAAAATAATCATTAGCTGTTCTCTTTCTTTGGATTTTTTTCCTGTAAGGCCATTCATTGCCTTCAGCCTAAGTCAAGGGTCACTCAAGAAAAGGACCTGTTATTACTTTCTAAGCAGTCTGGGTTTTTATTTGGCATAAACTTAACATACACATCATGGTTCTGCAATGAGCTCTTAAATGGAGTAATCACCATAAGATAAAGTGCCTTGAATCTAATCCCAACTGCCTTCCACAACAAAACCCATCTAAGACTTTGAAATTGAAATGGGACAAATCCTGTTGATCCAAAAAATGTCTTATAAACTCTCTTATATGTGAAATTTTAAATGCCTTTACTGCTCCAAGTAAAAGAAAGGTGCCAAAAAAGGTCTAATAACCACCA
Organism: Pardalotus punctatus; assembly: GCA_013400915.1. Classification (NCBI taxonomy): domain Eukaryota; kingdom Metazoa; phylum Chordata; class Aves; order Passeriformes; family Pardalotidae; genus Pardalotus; species Pardalotus punctatus. The sequence goes on along the minus strand of VZTX01001176.1, from coordinate 1,199,956 downwards.
CATTATAGACAGTAAACTTGCCCAAAGTTATGGTCAACTGCTCAAGAGAATCCAGAAAATCAGTGGCAAACCTGGGAAGGAACTCATAGAATGGTTTGGGTTAGAAAAGATCTCAAAGCAGAGAAATCTGAGATCCCTGTGCTGTCACTGTCTTCTCGAGAGACACAAGACAAATCATGAGGCGACTCTGTGCCTCAGTTTCCCACGAATTGACTTTTCCTTTGCTTTGTCTCTCATATAACCAGTCTGCTCTCAGAGAGCTGAATCTTACTTCAAGATTTACCACACCACTTTCAGCAGTATCTACCTTGGCTGAGAAATACTGCTGAGCCTGGGATGTGAGTCCTTAACGGCTCTCACAGTGGATAAATTGTGCTGATATTTCCTTAGATGTTTTTGCCTAGTGACAATTGTACTTTTCTTTGTCTAAATTTATCCATCAGCATTTCCAATAATTTTGAAAGTAACAACTCCAGGTGCAGTCCATGGAGACAAGTTTAAGCTGACAATATTCAGGACATAATTTGCAAGGTTTGAATTGCAGTCCACTTCCTGGAGACATTATAACTTTTTACAAAGTTCACAGAAGATAACATGTGAGACTGTGTTGCACCTGCTTATGGCTAGCTCCCTTCCTAGCTTTTAAACTCTGTCCCAAAGAATGTTAGTATGAACAGTATATACTCAAATGACATAACTTTGGAAAAGAATTATCATTTTTGCTGCTATGGCTAAATTAAGAGAACTCAGTGGTAGGAAAGTCTGAGAGAAGAACAAGTACTGGAGATCCCAACTAGAAAATATTCACAAAATCACAGGATCACAGAGTTGTTAGGGTTGGAAGGGACCTCTGGAGATCATCTAGTCCACTCCCCTGACAAGGAAGAGTTACCTGGAGCAGGTTGCATAGGAATTCTTCCAGCAGGTTTTGAATATCTCTAGAGAGACTCCATGACCTCCCTGGGCAGCCTGTTCCAGTGTTTTGCAACCCTCAATGTAAAGAAGTTCTTCCTCATGCTGAGGTGGAACTTCCTGTGCTTTAGTTTATGGCCATTGCTCCTCATCCTGTCACTGGGCACCGCAGAAAAGAGTCTGGCACCACCCTGCTGGCACCCACCTTTGAGATATTTGTATGTATTCAACCTCAGTCTTCTCTTCTCCAGACTAACCAGGCCCAGTCTCTCCTCTAGGATGCTCCAAACCCCTCCTCATCTTTGTGGCCTCCGCAGGACCCTCTCCAGCAGCCCCTTGTCATTTTGGAACTGTGGCCACCAGAACTGGACACAACCTTCCAGGTGTGACCTCACCAGGGCTGAGTAGAGGGGCAGGATCACCTTCCCCTCGACCTGCTGGCCACACTTTTCCCCATAAACTCCAGGGTACCATCGACCCTCCTGGCAGCAAGGACACACTACCAGCCCAATATTGCAATAATCAGGAAATTACCTATCTAAAGTAGGGTAAGAAGACTCAAAGCCAGTAAAAACAATGTCTCTTCTCTTTTCAATACCTTTACAAATGCCTGAAACCAAGGTGTTGTTTTCCATTACCCAGGGAATAGTGATTTAGGTTAAGCTTGTTCTTATATTAAGATGCAGAAAAAAATTACAGTGCATTTTGCATAAGGCTTTTCCACATGCCAATGTCCATGCAAGGACAGCTGTCCTTGAAAATGAGAGCTGTGGGAAATCCTGTAAGAGCTCATGGATATGAATCACTGGGTAAAGACTAAGAGTTAGCTTGTTCTTATTCAAAATTAATAAAGAGAATTTAAAGACTTAAGGGGAACAGTTCATGCAGAAAAAAAAAGACAAACTTTTTGCAGACAGAGTTTTCAAGATTTTCCATCCTGTTGACTCTACCTGTCTGTGAGCCAGCCCTGTAGCAATGATCAGAGCTGGAAGGTGACAGTGGGAGCTATTGTGAAACCCCTTAACAAAATAAACTTGAAATATGAAACATACACAGTCAGGTAAGGTGTTTACACCAGTGTTTTGAGAGGATTTTGTGCTCCTCCCGAATTTATTTAAAAAAATACAGGGTTGAGGACAACATAAGACCATGGCACAAATGCTCATCCTGTTCCAGTGACCTCAGCCCTGAACTTGACAGTAGATACTCTTGTTACAGCTTTATCAGATACTTGGTCTGGAGTTCTAAGTAAATTACAAGTGACTGGATTAAAATCCTGGCTTCACGTTCCTGAAATTGGACTGTTAATACACACAATCATGCACTCCTCTTCTATACCCAAATCTGGGCAAGGTCTCCTGGTTCTCTGAAGCTTTAACCAGCCAGCAGACTTTTCTGTATCAAGAGATGGTTTTTAAAAGCCCAGGAGTTTTGGAAACGTGATCAGTTAAGTAAATCAGTGGGGAAAAAAAAAAAAAAAGGCTCATTTTTTCTTTGAAAAACATCCTTTCTTTGGTTTTTCTTAGCTGCAGCTGAAGTTCTGCATAGGATAAAGGCAAGAAGGTTCTTTCCAAAATTTAATCCTGCAGAAACTGTGTCTAAATCAGCCAGAATTATGGCTGAACAGCTGACTGAATCTTAATTTCCATAACCAGATGAATAATTTAAACCACACTAACATCAACACCTGGTAAATGTTTATTTAATCTTGTTGCATTTTTCTACATTTCTCTGGCTGAAATTACTCAAATTCAACTGGCTTTCTTTCATACTTTTAATATGGACTTCGATGTCTTTTTGAGAAAATGCTCTGTCAGGCAAGAACTCCGAGTGCACCAGTTTCAAGATGATTTCATGTAAAGCTGGGTCAGCACCTCTGGAGAGAGCTTGTGCTCGAATGGCAGCTCTTTCTTCAGTGCAGCTGTGCCTTTCCTGCTTGAGAACACTCTCGAGTCATTTGCCACTGGGTCACTTCTGGGAACTCTCTCAAAATACATCAAAAAGGGATGGTTTTCCACTCAAGCCTTCAGAGCTGAAAAAACAAAAACTGCCTACTGGAATGGTTTTGTTTCTTTCCTGCTACACTTCGCTAAGATGTTTTGTAAGACTGAACTCTTCCTAGCTGAGAATGGCTTTTCCATTCATGCTGCTCCCTTTCAGCAGCAGTTGTATATTAAGGTCTACCTGGCACTCAGATTGTCTCAAAGCTTGAAGCAACAAGGATCTGGTGGAAGAGAAACTTTGATCAACTCATGCAGTCACAGCTGTTACTTATCCTTTAGCTTTTCACTTAACTCCATTTCTGACCTTTTAAATCAAGGATGGTGCTGAGGTCCCCTTGGGTTGTGCTGAACTACACTGGCAGAAATGGGAGTGATATCAAAATCAGTACCTTCAATGTGAGGTTTGGGTCAGAGAAGAATAAACTTTTCAGTGGAGTATAAAGTATGTTAAGACTAATCTCCACAGAGTCATTGCTCCTTCTTGAACTTTTTTAGCGAAATAGGATTTGATAATTTCTCCCTTGCACAAAATCACCACCAACATACTGTTTTACCCTGTCCCTCATGTTGGAGCAGCAATTTGAATCAAGATGTGTAAGTGAATGCTATCAAACGTCTGTGCAGGCATAGGATGGCTGCCTCATGCATCTGCATTCCCCCTTTTCCCCAGGCTGCTGATGGACCTAAAGCCTTGAAGAACAAGGAGAAGGTTTAATCCTTTTTATCCACAAGTATATTCTACAGCACAACTCAGACTACAAAGCACTTATTTAATCTGTGGTGATCACCCTATATAAAAATGAAGTACCTCTTCCCATACCTCCCCAAATGTGTATTCACCATCTTCTTTTGCTGTGCAAGTTAGCAGGATTTTGTTTGCAATCACCAGGCAAGTGACCTAACAGAAGCAGGTAAACACACTTAATTCCATTCAATTCACTTGAGTTCTCATTAACTGGCTGGCTAACGGGAATGTGTCTCCTCAGACACCCCCACAACCTTCAACTGAGCACTAATGCAGGGGAGCCCTCCCTCTCCTAAAGATGCTTGTCACTAATGAGTCTCAGCTTCCTTGCATAAGCCAATTTCCCATTTCACACAGCAATTATGTAAATGAAGGTGAAGTTCCTGATAACTTCCATTGGTTCCACTTGGCTCACAATTAAAAAGAAGAAAAATATTAAAAACCTTTTATTTCAGTCTGGGGAAAGAACTGGCTACCCAGGGGAAAAAAAAAATAAATAAATGGGCTTTCCTCTTTATCCCAAAAGGACAACAATAAATGGATGAAACACCACTTCGAGATGATATTCAAAGAATTTACTTCATTGAGTGCAGTCATTCAATTTTCTGTTGCTGCTAACTGCTGCCAAAACCAGGCACTGTCAATGCAAACAGTGATCAATGTGCTACATTAAATCTCTTTGACATGACATGAAAGCCTCCAAAAATTTTTAATGCCTTAGAGTAAATGCATTGCATGAACATTTTTATGGCCTTTACCACATCCTCACAGTGTGAATTTTCCACCTTTGCCTCTCACAATGCTGATTGTAGTTACTGTTCATGTCTCTTCTAAAGGTGGGAAACTGAGGCGGAGCTTGACTTGGACCTGTTTCCTCAGGAGTATTCAGCTTAAGTCAATGTAAATTAGGCCTTTGAGGGATATTGAAGACCTGAATCTAAGTGCTTAACATTGGAGAAGAAGCCTGTTGGAGAGCAATAAATAGAAGCCATATTTCACAGTTCAGCAACAGTATAAACTCCTCTTCCTGGTATTGTAGAAACTTCTATTATTGGGAATCAAAAAACCAAAACAATCTGCAGTTTAATTGGATTTCATTAAAACTTAAAGATAATTCAAAACCAAAAAATAAAATTAAAAAGAAACAACAGACTTCTGATTATAATTCACAAATGAGAAATTAATTATAGAGGTCTAAACCTCTGTTTTTGCTCCCTGCATGTAACTCTAGTACAGAACCACACAGTATTTCCTTGGATACTGTCAGAGATCCTTTGTAGTCTCTTCTAATCTAAGCCTTGAACCTCTGAACTCTGATGAGTGTATTTTCAATAAAATATATTATGTCTACTAACATAGGAATCCTTATTGTATTATTTGTAGCAGAGATTTTTCGTCCCCCACAAACATACTACTACTTTATTAGTGTTTGAATGGAGTTATTACACTACTTTCCACTACCAAAGAGGGAGTGAAGTAACCCTTGATATTTTTAGAAAGTCATATGGGGAAAACTCAAATCCTGTCTTCCACATACTTCTTACAGACTACTGATGAGGTTTCCCACATCCACCTCATATCATCAGTCTCTTTTTGTTGCACCCACTTGCCTTGAACAAAATTTTTAGGGTGACTTCTGTCTCATTTTGGTCACTGGAAAGGCAAGAAACTAATTTGATTTTTTTTTGTAATATCAGTGACAAGAAATCAAGACCTAATAGCAGGAATCACTGTAACCTAAAACTGATCCTACAGAAATGGGGAATGAAGTCCTTCCAGAGTTGCTTAGGATGGAAACTTGTACAATAACCTTCCTTAGGCTACTCGATCTGACGCCAAGACTACCCAAGTCTGTAATTATTGCTAAAATCACATGAGAAGCTTCTATTCCTCCTCCTGAGACTGCGAATCCAATGCCAAGACCAGCAGACAGAGATGCAAGAGATGATTCAAACCTACCAGGAGTATGGTAGAAAATGTGCCTGCAAAATTCAAATCTAAAGCAAAGTGATACTCACCTTCCTAAATGGCTTCTAGGTGAAGTGTGGGGTGAGAGATAACAGATGGACAGACATAAATAGACAAACCCAGGAAATTAGGAGATGATATTAGTCTCCCTGACTAGAAGTACTCTCAGCACAACTTGGCTGAACTTGCTGAGACCTTCACCAAAGCACCATTACTGTTGGAAAACCTTATATTATTCAGGGGAAGAAGGAGACTCAGGGAGAACCTCAGTCAGGAGCTTTCATTATTTCCCTGGATAAAACTTGAACTCCCGTTATACAGTTTTCCAGTTCCTGAGATAGCTTGCAGACAAGCCCATAACATTGTTGGCCAACATCTGTGCAGGGCTTTGTGTGGTTTTTTTCTGGTGAAAATTATGGGAAATAAACTTGCCATGATACCAACAATTGCACAAGAGAGAATGGTGCCAATCCTCCTAAGATAACAGCCAGCAAACTTCTTTCACAGCAAGGAGCAGGAAAGAGGCATTTAGCTCAAGTGCAGGCTCTCAGGAGGTGAGTTAGTTCAAGGAAGGTGTTTATTAGGTCACAGAATGCATCAGGACAGAGCCAGTCTAAAGACCTTCAATATGGTTTTGTGCTTGGCAGTACAGATAAAATCTCCTGTTTATGTCACAAGAACTTGGCCTCAAAGCTGAGTTAACTCACAATAATGAGACCTGCTGAGATGTGCAGATAGAAAACATTATACAGCAGTGGCAAGACTTAGTAGCTGTTAAGGAGAAAACACCAAATATCATTAAACTATGTATTGAGCTGTTTAAAATGAAACAGGTCTTTCCCCCACATTTTAATTGGTTTGCCTGTTGCTTCCGAAGATATAAACATGCATCTTCCTTTATACATGACAGGCGTTCAGGTCAAAATTCCCAGGAAATTGAAGACCATTGCCCAGTAAACAAGAAGGTGTCATCTGCCTAAGGACAGCCCTAAGGTGAAAAAGGTATTAAAAAGCAAAAATTCCACTGAAGTAATATCCAGCTGCATATATTGTGCTACTCGGGTACTGTGTAGAAGGGGTGTGACTAAGTTGGTGGGGGAAGTGATTTTTGCTGCTGGTGTTTTAAAACTCCTTTCCTCTAAACAGCCCTTAACTGCACACTCATCTCAGCTGGTTTCTGTTTCTTGTTCACAAATTGTGCACCCAATGTGCTTTGATGGACACAGAGGGTCTTGGAGCAAGTGAGACAGTGCAGCCTCCTCCCATGGGGTGTCAGTCTGAGATCCAAGGGAGCTCTGCATTCATCTGTGGTCAGAATGGGACTCATCTTCTGGACGTGGATCCAGAGGTGCTTGTCACTGACTCTCTGAGAGGAGTCTTCCATGTTGGAGTGCAGGTGAAATCAGAATGGTTTTGGTGGGCAGGTAAAAGAAGTAGTTTTATATTTTCCTTTATATATAATAAGAGAACAAGTCCTAGACCACCCCCTTCCCTCCCTCACTCTGTCACCCACACTGGAGTGCTGAGGGCCAACAATTTTCACCACGCTGTCCTTTATTTCTTGCTGTGAAGGACTGCAGTACTGGTGAAATTCTAGAGCCACTGGCTGCATTCAGACTGTCAAAAGCTGAAATTGGTTCACTGCTGAAGATTTTCCAAATGCATAGTACATAGAGTAAATTCTGACAGGTTAATGTACAGAGGTTCGGGGAAAAATATGTTCACGAGCAGAATTATTCTCCTAATTTTGGATATGGTCCAGCAGCTATGATGAAGTTGCAGAATACTTCCATTTAGGACATCAGCCACATCTAAAAACCTGCCACCTAGAGGAAAAATCAGTGGTTTTAATTACATTAATAGGCTCCCAGATTACTATTATCACTGCAACTCATTATACAGTGTGTAATGGAAATAGTAGGTCAAACATTTCCCTCTTTAGATACCTAAAATGTGAACCAACCATAAAGAGTTTCAAAACCATAAATAATTATCTACTCTCCTGCACTGTCACAGATCCCCAAAAATCAAAGCTCTCTATATTAAGTAATTAAGTTTCACAATACCCTTATGATACAGCTGCAATTAACCCCATTACACATATGGGGAAACTAAGAGAGAAGCTGATTGCTCAAGATCAGAGCTGGGGAAAAGAGCCTAGCAATCATAGGAATTAAGGACTGGTAAATCCTCCTAGGTCCTCAACTCCTCCAGCTATCACATTCCACACAGACATAGCTCAGTGCTACAAAGGCTCAGGGGTTTTGTTTCTGTTAAGTTCTGTCCTGGGGTTCTGCTTCTGATGTTCACTGGCTTGGGTGAGGGCATTGAATGTGGGTTATTGGACACAGACACTGGGTACTATCCATAGTTTCTTTTTTTTGTGTGTTATTTAACCAAATCAAATGTCAGTAACACAGGAATCTTCTCTACACTATGCTTTCAATTGAGTTGCATTTGTAACAGCAACAAATGCTGAAATAATTTTCGGGAACCTAAATATGAGTAACAGTTTCATGACTATTTCATTGAACATAATGAAAGATTTATCCTTGTTCTGAAGGGATAATGTGTTTGTCTCCTGTATGATTTTTTCTAATTAACTTAGTTTGTTTTTTGCTTGAATATTAGCTTTTGATACTAACAGCCACTACTAACATAATTCATTTAAGATGAAAAACCAGAAGATAGAGTACTGTCCCTCAGTTGTACCCTTTGCTTCTCCTGTTACACTTTCTACATTATCCACAGCATTATAAAACTCTTGTGAAACAGATCTCTCTCAAAGTTATAGCCTGCAATACTTGAATAAAAAATTATGGCCTAGAGTTGCTGGAGACTGATTTTATTACTTTCTACTCTGACACAGAAAGATGTAGTGAGTCAACTACTCCACTGAACTCCTCACTTTATATGCAGCCCTCGGAGGAACATTTAAATGGACACCGTGTAATTTCAGGGAGTTTTATGATCTTACCAGTGGAGGGGGATGTGGTAGCAAACTTTACTACTCATTATGACTTCCCACAGAAATATGCAAGGGGAAGAATAAGTTGCACATCATCTACAGTAGAATGTGAGCTTTTACCACCTCTCTGTAAAAGCCAAGTATGTAATTTTGAACTTTCTTAGTTCCTGTTTCCTATTGCATCATTTTTATGCTACCAGATACATAATTTAAAATCAAGTTAAAACCATGGGTTTTCCTAACATTCTTCCTCAATCTATCAAACAAGATAAGCTATTTAAGCAACAATGTATCTAATAAATAAGCAGGATCTATTTAAGCCAACAGGATTGTTTGTAAATATTAAGTGATAAATCAGAATTTTACTACACAGGGTTTTTTACATCAGTCACCAGAGAAAGTGCCTACTTCTGACAGATTAGGTCATATTCACAAATACTAGGTTTCTTATTGGGTGGAGGAAGTTGTTTGTTCATGGCACAAGAAAGACACAAATTTACGTGATCCTAGATATAGAAAAGAAGAAATCAAGGAACCAAATGTGATTTTTGTGCCCCAAAGCTTGCACCTGTGGGAGCCATTTGGCTTGTTATCGTGCTTCAAGTGCTTCCCATCATTTCTGCCAGTGCAAAGACGATGTAAATTGTAAATTCCAGCTCAGGATAAAACTTGCTTTTGGTCTTCAGCAAAGGTGTGAAAACTTTGTATGAAATCCAAGGCAAAAAGGGTAGTTAAGTAATATATAGACATACAGACACTACTTCTTCATGAAATCGGTAGGAAAGGAAGTGTTGAGTTCCAGCACTGTCCGCAGGCTCCGTGATATCGCACCAACCGGGAATGAAAGTCCAAAGAGGATGAAGAGAGCCTGAATCGTTCTCCTGTTCCTCTGTATGTTGCACAAATCTGATGTCTCACTCACCTCAGGCCTCTACCTTCTTATGCAGCTTGTTGTAATTCCCTTGGTTTCCCAAAGATTCTCTCAATCTTTTTGTCAGAGAGAAAGCAAGATCAGGTCTTCTAGGCAGCGAGTGGCTCAAGGCTGTCATTCAAACCAGATTCACTCTCTGTGCAAATGGATCTCAGGCAACAAAATCTGAAGCAAAACTGGGGTTTTCCCCCTGGGACAAATGGTAAAATGCCAAGGCTGACCAGTACATCAAAGCACAGTTTTATGCCATTACATGCCCCCACTCTATTCAGTTTAAACAGCAAATTTAAATGTAAGCACTTAAAGGGCAATCTCAATCCAGTAAAAGTGCTTATGACTAAATGGACCCATTTATTTACATTTCTTCACACACTTAATGGGTAGATAAGGCAATTGTAAACAGAAAATTGAAATTGCTGCATTCAAACCCATACTCTTTGTTCATTCTGATCATGGCAATTCATACGTAAAGTCATAGACTCATTGGATCGCTTGAGTTGGAAGGTACTTTTGAAGTACCACCTAATTCCAACCTCACTGCTGTGGCCAAGGATATCTTTCACGAGATTATGTGGCTAAAAGTCCTCTCCAACTGATCATATCGGAATTTTTTAGCCTCTTTCATCAATGAGAAAAAGAAAACAGATGAATACAAATTAAAACTACAAGAGTAGACATCATAAGTCCCTGATTACAACTGATAGAAAGACAGTGAGTGTTCCAATGGTTTATACTATAAAGTTATTTACAGAAAGCAGGAAAATTTTTTCTCTCAAGTGGAAATGGAAAAGAAAAACCCAAACAAATTACAAACCTACACCAAAACCAATAAGCCCAACCTACCTGCCATCATTTAAAAATTTATGATGAATATACTTTTCCAAAATATGTCACAATTCACATACTGGAGTTTGCTTTGCACACAAAACACTGGTTAAAGCTCTATGGCTTAGGTTTAGAGTATTTCAGATGAGCTATAAAAATGGCCCTTTTTGGACAGAAAACAAGTCATGCACAAATCACCCATAATTTTCCACTCTTGTTGTGACATCATTACCTGGGACATGGCTTTTATTCAGATGGACTATTTTGAGGCAAACTGCTAGAGGGTGTATGTCTCTAGGTATTTGGATTCTTTTTGCTTATCTTCCATGTTTGGAAAGTTATTAAATTATATATATATTTGCACCTCTGAAGTAGTGTCATCATTTTACAGATAAGACACAATTTGTCCTGCTGTCTGTGTTCCCTGACTGTCCCTAGACTGCAGGAATTTTCAGAGCAATCCCTGTCAGTGATATCGACGGGAAATTAAAGCAACCAGCATTCCTTGGCTAGAATAGTAACTTAAGCAAATCCTTCTAAAAGATCCACATGCACACTGGCATCCATAGAAAATTTCTCTCATTTTTCTAATTTATGATCATATCTCATACACAGTGTTAACCTTCAGAGGTACTGACCACAGAGTTAAGTCCTAGACATCTGTTAATAGCACAGAATGCTTTCCTGAACCTCTGAACCTCAGAATTCAAACCCAGCTTCTATTTCCCAGGATATTTTTTGGGAATTTATTAAATTTATGGTGAAACTAGAGTAATAGTTTTAGTCTTTCAAAAAATAAATAAAAAAACTATACCACTTCCACAACTTCGTTTTCAATTAATAAATTACAGTGCCATTACTGAAGGAAAATGTTAATTCATTTTTTTACATAATACAGTGGATTTTTAATTTTTTTTTTCTACTAGTGCCAGGAAGAATTTCTAAGAAAAGAATAAGAAAGTTGTTCTCACTCTGGAGTCTTCTCCTCACTCTTATTTTTCACCCTGAAAAAAGCCTTCAGTATCATTATGCAAAATCCTGAATCAAAATGCCATCTTTGATTATTTGCTGGGAAAGACAAGAGCACCATCTTTTTCCTATGTTGACTATGTCACCTTTCCCACCTTTTATTATTACTTGCCTAATTTGCATACATACATGATGCCACAAACTGCAATCACAGCCTTTTTGTGCCAAGTCTTTTACAAGCACAATGGAAATGTCTTTCTCTGCAAAAGTTCCTGCAACTTCTTTTATAGTAAATGGACAGAAATAGGTGTGATTCAACTCATCTTAAAATAGATATGTTAAATTACTCCCTCAAATTACCTGTTTCTCTCCTCTGGCTATAAAGAGAGACTGGTTGATTAGCTTAGGTAGAGACACCCACAGCACAGATTTCAGCACTTATCTAAGATTATTTTTACTGTTAGCCACAGATTTCTTGGGCTTCTTCCATCTCACAGCCATAACTCAGCTTACAGATGATTTATCCCCTGCCCTTCAGATGTAGCCTAACATATCATTACAAAACAATTTCCTGCTGGTTTAGAAAGCTTGGTAAAATAAGGGTTGTTAGAAAGCTAATATACAAATCATGCAAGATACCCTCCCCAGGGAAGAACCATTATTACCTGTAGCTGGTAAGAATGCGTATGTGTGTATATATATATATATATATATATATATATATATATATATGTGTGTGTGTGTGTGTGTGTGTGTATATATATATATATTCTAACAAATGGATACTGAATTCTTACTTAAGAACTGTTATTTAAATTGACATCTAACTGTCATCTATAGATCTCAGAATACTTAAATCCTATTTTTTTTCAGATGATCTGCATCCCATAATCACTAGGAAATGCTGACCACCTGTATTTTCAAGGAACTATCACTCCCTGCAGCATGTCTGTAATCTGTAATAATTCGTGAAGCAGAACACTGGGACATAACCCACCATCCATAAGGTTTTTTTTAAAGAAACTCTTAAAAATACTTGTAGTCCCCATACAAAAAATAGAGTTGCACCTTCATGCAATTGTAATAATTTAGTTCTAATAGACCCCAAAGTCTTTCATCTCAGATGAATAGTAACACTTCATATTTGTCACCTTGGTTGCGTAGCAAATTCTTTATTGCAGATTTACCTGCTAAATATGAAAGTCAGACATGAAGAGGCTGAGATAAATGAGAATGTAATCCCACTATATGATCTTGTTACTCAGGGAGCCCCTCTAACACTTGACTATAGGCAAGCTGCGTGGTCCTTCATATAATTGCTCACACCCTTTTGCAGTTTAGATCCATAGAAATCATCCCTTAATTGGGGATTCACAGCCTTCAACAAAGGTGCCTGTGCCCTTTGTTTAGGAGTTTAACTACATAAAAAAATGTAAAAAGCAGCTTTTGGAAAAACATAAAGATGACAGCAGAAAAGCGCAGATGACAGCAAGCTGGGCAGGAGTGTTGATCTGCTGCAGGGTGGGAAGGATCTGCAGAGGGATCTGTCCAGGCTGGACCAATGGACCTGAATCTTACGGAGTAGTGAGGTGGGGGTTGGGCTCTTCTGCCAGGTAACAGCAGTAGCACAAAGGGAAAGGCTTCAAGTTGAGCCATGGGAGGTTCAGATTGGATATTAGGAATAATTTCTTCACAGAAAGGGTTGTCAAGCTCTGGAAGAGGCTGCCTAGGGATGTGGTTGAGTCACCATCCCTGGAGGTATTTAAAAGACGTGGATGTGACACTTGAGGACGTTATTTAATGGTGGACTTGCGTTAATGGTCGGATTTGATCATCTCAGGGGTCTTTTAAAAAAAAATATTCTATGAAAACACTCAGTTGTGCAATTTACCTATTTCTTAGCTATCATAAATCCAGCACAGGAGCATCTTCTGCAGAATTTTCTGATGTTTTCTAGACCTCTGTTCAGTGTGCCATATTCCCTCTGATCTATCCCACTTCAAGGGAATATGAGTTGTTAGAGCTGCCAGTTGTGCCTGATACTGCTCTGAGCTCACACTGAATTCAAGTAATGCAGGACAAACTTTCAGCTTTATCTATCATACTTCTAGAAAGACAATATTCCTGTTCTTCAATCTTAGCACTAAATCTGCTGTACCAACATTCCAGGCACTTGGAGCTCACAGGAATTTACAGCTCCATGAACCGCTAGGACAAACCCTGGTTTTGTCTCTGGTCACAGATTTCATGGAGCTTTGTTGGTAAAACAGGGTTATCTCCTGCATACAATTCTGGGTACATTTTGTGGGGTTTTGGTTTCTTTTTTTCTCACGTGATATATATAAAATTTTTATGTGTTAGTTTGTAACAGTCAATTGTCAAGATTTTCATAATTTGTTGCAAGTTGTCCATTTTTATTGTCTTTTTGGCACTCAGTGAAGATAAAATAATAGATCTTATTGCAGACTTTAAGCTGTGATATGTTATTTAGTTTGCCCGTTTTGACATCCCAGTTTCAAGTACCTTTTTATCGAAATTTTAGTGTTCCAGACTGAACAAAAAAATGGATAAAGACTGAACCGATACTCATAAGCAGTGGCGTCTGAAAATTTAGGATCTGAAATCAACAAACCAGGGTTCAACATGCCACATTTATCCTCATGTATTGAGTTGCAAGTCTGCTTTTAAGAAAGTTTGAAAACCCAGTTGCTGAAGGTTGAAAATACACATTCTTTGGCAGAGGAACACTCATGCAGACCCTCCAGGGCTAAAATAAGCCTACTTGGAAAGTGCAAAGACAACATTTTTCAGGCATGAACTCATTCAATGCATAATCATTTTCATATTTAAATATTTGAAGAGACTTGTTTTAGTTTTAAAATATTATGTTTAGCATATTTATATTTAGAATAAATGGAGATGTTATATCTCTAAAGGAGACACCATAATTTTAAAATTGCTTGATCAAAAAGTTCAGGATGTTTTCTCCCTCAGTGTGACTTTTGATTAAAGCTGCACACTTCTGAGATGAATCCTTTATCTTAACCTTGCCTTTTGACATTTTGAATTAGCCTCATGGAAAGAATTATATAAAACTGCCTCTCTACCCATACATAGATCCAGTGATGATAAAAAACAAGATGTCTTATTAATTTCCTTGTATGAAGGATCCTAACATAAATACAGTCTCTTATCACTGATTTGTTCTATAAACCAATGTTCATTTCTCAGACATGCTGAAGTTTGAGATGATAGAATAACTGACCTGTTTCAGATCAGCAGCAAGTTTTCTTTCTTAAAAAATTAATGCTTTGTTAAAACAAACAGAATCTATAGGGTTTTGTACTGTTTATATCTGTTTCTAAACCCATTGTTAGTTCCCTAAGAGCCTTCTTTAGTTAGAGAATTCATATCTGAAAGCCACAAATACTTTTCAGCTTCCATCTTTTAAGGCATTTATGAAAGGCCTTCACTGGAAGACAACTGAGACATGCACACAGAGAAGTATCACATTAGTCAGAAAGATCTTCTGGTTGCTCTTTTTAATTATTTTTTCTCTGTTTCTTTCTCCTTTTCTCTTGGAATATAATGGAATTAGTTCTGTTTAGATAGTGAATTAGCAATTTTTAAAATGTCTGATCATTGAATCATAAAATGGTTTGGGTTGTAAGGGACCCTAATGATCATCTCGTTCCAATCCCTTTGTCGTGGGCAGGGACACCTTCCACCAGACCAGGTTGCTCAGGGCCCCATCCACCCTGGTCTTGAATGTTTCCGGGGATGGGGTCATCTCTTATGACTTCACAACTGAAGTTTTCTAGGACAGCTCATCCCCAAAACACATTCTCTCAGCCCCCTCTGGATATAATTTGTATTTATCAGGGATGCTTTATTTTATATATAAAATGCATATTTATTTTCAGATTCATTTTTATAAGCTTTGAAAACAAACCCCTGTGTTTGCTAAAGCATAAATTTCTCCCCCTTTTTCTCATACTTCAATAAGAGTAACCTTACCTTCACTTAATGGAGGAAGAAATTACCTTTCAAAAAGTTATTGAAACTAATGACTGCAATTTCACGCTGTTCCACGAGTCATGGTGCTGTTTCTCCTTGCTCTAATGAGCAACTAAGTGCAACTGTTTGTTTTGACTGCATTAAGAAGCCATTTAAAAGAAAAGGTTTCTCTTTAATAATCAAAGCAGAATTCTTTCACTGGAAACTGCTCTGAGATAATCAAACATTAATGAAGAGATTAAGACCTCAGTTTGTTTATTAAAAACAGGTACAAACAGTTAATTATGGAGCATATCAGAAATGCAAATAGCCCTTCAAATAATGTGTTAGACGCAAGGTAGCCACAGATTTAATTTCATTAAATCAATTTATAGGAAAAGGAATTAAGTGTGGATTATCATGAACTTGTACAGTTCAGAGGTTATAGCAATGGTCTTCATTTTAGGGACATGGGTTAGTGGTGCACTTTAATGTGTTAAGTTAATAGTTGAACACAACCTTAGAGATCTTTTCTAACCTAAGTGACTCTATGATTCCATGATTTTCTGATACTCCTATTTTTTTTTTCTTTGCATACAATTGAGATTCTGCTTCTTGTCACCTGAAGTCAGGCATTCCATTTTATGAAAAAGCATAAAATCATGGGTACATCAGCAATAAAAAGAGTTAAAGTGTAATGGCAATCACAGCTACTATTTTTTTACTTGTCTGGAAGAAATATTGCATCTTAATTCCCCTGCCTTTTATGAGAAAAATGAAGAAAGAACCATATTCCTTGGCTGTCCTTCACTTTCTACACTTTTAAACAATAACCCAATTAAATTGACTAAAATTAAATGGAAGATTCTACAATCTAATAAAGATTATCATAGCTGGTGATATTTTTTCTTGAATACTTTTTATTATGTGGAATTATATTTTCCAGTCAAGTTTTCAAAATTATTTGTCCATTTGGAGTTTTTAGAATTGGTAATGTAGTACTTCTGGATGGAGAAAAAAAGGAAATCAGGACACATATCAAAATCCTGAGTAATTTCTTTAGTTATATACCATACAAAATAATTTTTTTCTTAATGTTCACCCAGCAAAACACTTTCTGTTGTCTGTAAGGTAGACAATTAAGCAAGCTGGCAGCAAACAACATCCTTGGTTGCAGTACATGTGAGTGAGGCATAGTGGGTTGAAAACCAGAACTTGTAAAGAAACCCACCTGCAACTTTCACTACTAGAGAATAATTCTCTTCCAAAACAGTAATGCATTCAAGCGGTGTGTAGGCTACTGTAAAACACTTCAGATGAAATGGAAATTTATATTCTTTCTCTGATTGGGCTTATCAGGAATCTTCAATGATGTAATTCATCCTCATGCTCTCTGTTGGCAATAATACTGCCAGGATTTTATCCCATGCATACCAGATTCCTTAATTAGTCCTCTTCTGTACTGTTCTGGTCTCTATTTCCCCCTTTTTTATACAGTGCAGAACATCAGGATAAAACAGCTAATCCTGACTGTTTCTGAGCTGTGTTCTTTCTCCCAGTGTTTTGAGTAACGATGTTGTATGCTTATGGGCAAATAAAAATGTTTTAAATACATGTTTTTAAGACAAGCTCCTTCAGTTTTTCAGCTTGTGTCTGTAGCCTGGAAATCAATGAATGACTGCATGTTCATCGCTTCTGTGAATCCGTGTCCCAAAATTTATGCAGTAGCCTAAAATCTTATGGAAGACAGTTAGTGGGTCATGAGACAAGTCAGCCAAGGAGCTAATTGTACAAATGATAACTGTGAGATGGCATATTCACCTTCCCTGCTCCTCAAGCCGCTCGTGATTGGGTCCCACAGACTCAGCCCACTGTGTGCTGCAGGCAGACACCATCCCATGGGAGCATTAACAAACCACGCTGCTGAGGAGCACCAGAGGCTAAAGCCCCATAAATCCACTCAGAAAGGCAGTTCTAGAGTTTAACTTCAGGATATGCCTGCATTAACTCAGCTCTGCAGGAGGGATGCTGAGGGCAATGGACTTTGCGCGGTTATGAGCTGCACATGAATGAACAGAGAGCATAATTTGTTCTTCACAAGCCCAAAGCAGGCTTCAGTCACGGTATCTGTTAAAAGACAGCTGAATTTTGTGGGGGTTCAAAACCTGCATGAGAACAGCTAAAGGCTGTGCACAACAAGCCTTGTTCCCTCTCTCCTTTTCATTGCTGAAAAATGAGGAACATAATCTGGAACATAAGTCCTATGAGGAGCAGCTGAGGCAGCTGTGATGGTTTAGTCTGGAGAGAAGGAGACTCAGGGGAGACTTTATCATCTACACTTTATCTCTACAACAATCTGAAAAGGAGGTGGGGGTCAGTCTCTTCTCCCAAACAACTTGTGATAGGACAGTGGGAAATTACTTCAAATTGTGTCAGGGGAGTTTAGGTTGAATATAAGAAAAGATTTCTTCCCTGAAAGAGTAAGTAAATGGTGGAACAAGCTCCCTGGGGAAGTTGTGAAATCACCATCCCTGGAAGTGTTCAAAAAATGAGTAGAAATATCACTCCACTGTGTGGTTCAGTGGGCATAGTGGTATTCAGACCAAAGGTTGGACTTGAACTTGGAGGTCTTTTCCAAACTTTATGTTTGCATGATTCTGTGAAAAGTCACCAGCCACCAATCACATCTCATCTTTAAGGAAACACACCTTGCTACAAATTCTTAGGAGTATGAATGAAATTTACATGTTTTTATGAATATATGTATGTTCACAGTATAGTCCTGCTCATGCACCCTGACTCAATACAAGCTAATGGTCAGCCTTGAGGACATGAGTGACCACACCACAGGGGCTCCTGGGCTCCAGCACAGCTCTCCTGTGATTTGCCTGAGCCACAGAGCCCATTTCCTTCCTAAATTGTAGTCAGAATTTGGACAGGCTGTGCACCTCATAGTGGGTCATCAAGGGTTCCCGTACCACCTGTCAGTCCTGGGCCATGGATGGAGATCTTTCTGTACACATTTGGTTGGACACCACCACAGGACTACCCAATACAGATTTCAGCTTTCTTCCTGCTGAATTATTGAAAACCATGCAATTTTTTGCCTCTGTTGCTGAAAACATTTAGTGGGAATCAAACATTCCTAATGCTGTCAGTTCCCAAGGTGTTATTGTAAATCCTGTACATTTAATAAAAATAAAAAGCCATGTGCATTGGAAGAAAAATACTGCCTCTCATTTATTTTATATACTTGCATATTTTATATATTTTATTACTGCATATATTCACAGATTTTACTTTATGAATTTACATAATCATTTCCAAAATATACTCTCAGTTTTCAGAGATCCTACAAACCCGATAAGGGAAAGATTAAAAATACTTCCTTTAAACTAAACTCATGAATTCCACTTATTTTATAGTCATTCTTGTTGGTGAGGTAGGAGTTTATTCACTATTTTTTATCGCCCTTGTTTTGTTGAAATGCTATTTTAATAGGAGTGTCTTATTGAAACATGCACAGCAATTTAATTAGCCCTATCCCAGCTATCCACACACTGAGAGAGATCAGCAGCATGAAAAAAACCCCACACTATGTACCTTTAAGTTCAGTCCCATTAAATAATGCTCTCTTGCAGATCTATGAAATCAATTAGGAAGTACTTGCAAAGATAGCCAAGGAGAAACTGTTTAAAGCTTTAATGGCTTAAATATCCCTTGTCTTGATGTTAGCCCCATAAAGCTATTAGAGCCCAGTCTGGATTGCATTAGCACTATGAAAGTCAGCTGCTAATCCTGTAACTGCACTGCCAGCCTCGCCTCTCCCCTGCCCATGTGTCTACGTGAATTGTTTCTAGAAGAGGTGGAAGAATCTTCAGAATTGTCTTGATGTTGAAGATATATGCGAGAGAAGAAAATGCTTCTTTTTTGTAACAAAAGTAAATATAAAAGATAGTTTTTTCAGAACAGGAGTAATTTGGTTTTTTTATTGTTTGATATTAAGTGGTTTTTTTTTGCCCCAAGAAAGTAAAATTCTAGCTGTCTTCACAGGAAGTTATTTCATTAGTATAAGACTACTTATGCCAGAAACTGCAGTAATTTGGAGACATTTCCAGAGATCAAAGGAACTCCAGGGGATTCTGGATATGCCAAGGGCAAATTACTCTGGAATATCATGGGAAATAATTTTGTTTCTTCCTTGAAGATTTTTCACAACAAGATGTTTTTCCAAACCTAAACTAAATTTTTTAATATATTCATTGATTTTCCAAGGGATTTTCTTTATTCAGCTCTTGAGTCTGGTTATTTTTTTTTCAGATTTTGGTGTAACTATTTGTGTTCTATAAAACCTGTCCAATAATTTTGCATTTTAATTCCAAATGAGACTTCCAAATTGAACAATTTTTTTTTCTCCTAAAAAAAATTTAAAAAAAAAAAGAAAAGAAAAAAGACAGAGAACCTTAAAGACATAAAATAATATTAAACTGAAAAATTGTCAGCAAGGAGCCACATATAAGAGAGATGCTTTCAGATAAGATGACAAGATGATGAGAATTTCCTCTGCATTTCTGACAGACACAAGCCCAATACCAGTCACAAACCCACACTGGAACAGAGAGATCAACAATTACTGATCATTAGGGAAATCCAGGTTTGGATCCCAATCCAGGCTCACCTGTTCCCCATAGAGACTCTCCTTGTCCATCCTACCCCACCTGCAGTCATGTCCCATTCCCCTGGGACCTGCTTACCTGTCTGTCCTGCAATGGTAGCAAACATCCTGTGGGGAATCCTGGATGGGATCTTCAGTCCAGCTCTTATCTGGTAATACCTGGAGAGAAAGGATGAAAAATTTCACACTGTTAGAGAAGTGACCTCTTGATCCAAACTAAAACTCTGTGAGAGCACATCCTGGGCATCTACACTCAAAATTGCTCAAGAGAACAGGTATGGTCACGATCTTTTATTCTGCTTTTTAGCTTTAATTAAAGAGGGTTTAATCTGGCCCCTCCTGGTGTACTCCAGGCAGAGTGGACACAATGGCCTGATGTGTGAATAATGAGGAAAGACTGTGAAAAACACTTGGCCTCCTGTAGGGAAAGGAGACATAGAAAATCATCTATGATAAAAGGCAGAGATCACACAATTAGTGACAAAAATTTAATACAAAACAAAGCAAAATGAAACTCAAAACCAAAACAAAAACAAAACCCACAAACTGCCCCCCC
>VZTX01001176.1:1135641-1179396 GCA_013400915.1 Pardalotus punctatus | reverse complement strand
CCAACCTCCCCCCCCCCCACAAAAAAAAAAAAAAAAAAAAAAAAGAGGAAACTTTAGTGGAAAGAGAACAAAAGTGCTAATCTCACATCTAGGAACATTCAAATTATACAGAATAGTTATCATTCTATTGTTCCATGTCAAGTCTACCTTATCAAGAAAATGTTAACATTAATTATTTGCCCAGAGACGGTGTGGAGTCTCCCTCCCTGGAGATATTGCAGGACTGTCTGGACACAATCCTGGGCCAGGTGCTCTGGGGTGACACTGCATGAGCAGAGAAGTTGGACCAGATGCCCCACTGTGGCCCCTTCCATTCTGTGATTCTGTTAACCATATCTAAACCAGTTGTATTCTGGTTGTTTGCTATCCCAGAGGGGATCCCTGAGTTAGATGAAGAGAGAAAAAGAAAACATCAGCAGTTTCATTGGTTTAAGTTGCACATAGAATCATAGAATATCTTGAGTTGGAAGAGACCCACGAGGATCATTGAGTTCAACTTCTGGCCATGCATGGGACATCCCAAAAACCCACCATGTGTCCGAGAGCATTGTCCAAACACTTCTTGAATGCCAGCAGGTTTGGTGCTGTGACCACTTGCCTGGGAGCCTGTTCCAGTGCCCAAAATATGAGCTCAGTGCAAACAGAGGAAAAAACTCATCCTAGTCTTTCTTCATCATCACTTCCAGGGATGAGGAACAGGAGGCAGTGCTCAGTACAGTACTCAATCCAGTACACTGTAGCTCAGGATACCTCCACCTGTTTGTAGACCTTACACTGACCTGCTGTAACACCATGTTGATGAATTGTCCATTCTTTGGTCTCTTTGTTTGTAAATTCCTCTAACCCACTAGTATTTGCAGATAGTTTTGGTCTGATTTTTGTCCAAGCCTTTAAATGCAAAAGTCCCTTTTAACCTAAACCATTCTCTATGGAAACACCAAGTTTTCTCTCAACTCCTGTATCAATGTTTCACACAAGTTACATTTACAAATAAAATGTATGAACTAGGTCTGTCTCTGTAATGTTAAGAGCTGAAGAAAGGGGTTTGACGGGGAGAAAACAAAACAAAACAAAACACAAAAACCCACCACTCCAGAGGCAATTGTGCCACGTCCTTCACAGCTGAAAGCCCACGTTGCTCTACCTGCTCCATCCGGCAGCTCCTTCCCAACTGGGATATAATTCTAGCACAACCTTTAACATTTCTAGGTACCTGCTCTACTCAAAGGCTTGGGCATGAAAACTCTCTGTTTACATTTTAGTTTTCAGGAAAAAATAAAAGCAGTTCATATTCTAAATACACACAGTATCTAGTTAAACATAACAGCAACCAAATCTAAGCTACCTGATCCTTTTCTCCATTATGCTGTCCTTGCATTATGTAGGAGTTTCTAATTGATGGTATTGATCCTGCTTTTTTTAAAGCAAGTACAAGAATTATGCCTTAAGAGGCTTTGAATTTTCATTACAGTTTTATGCAAAATGATTTTTAACTGACAAAATACCCTGTGTGAACTATTCACAAAATCTAATAACTTTAAAATAACAGTAACATAGTATTAAAGTGGTATTACATATTAATGTAATGGGACACTCCTCTATATGCCGATATTAAAAACTTGTCATATGCCCATTCCACTAGATCAATTCCAAAGAATAATATTCTATAACTGTCTGGCCAATTCTTTTTAGATTTTTGCTGCTCAAAATTGTGGTGGGTTATCCATGGCTAACAGCCAAATTCAGAACCACATGCTCTCTCCCTCCCCCTCATCAACAGAACAGCAGGAGAAAATAGGCTGAAAAATAGGATGGGATAAAGACAGGGAGATCACTTACCAGTTACTGTAACAGGCAAACAGGATTCACTTTTGGGGGAATTAATTTAATTTATTTGTGATTGGCTAGTAAGAAACAAACCCAAACATTAAAATAAAACCTCTCTCCAGCCTACTCCCTTCTCCCCAGGCTGGGCTTCACTCTTTTAGACTCCTCCCAAGCATCTCAGGGAGATGAGGATGGGAGTTACTGTCAGTCCAGCACCTCTCAGCTGCTCTGTCCTCTTAACACATTCCCTACTCCACTGTGGCTACTTCCAAACTCTGCAGTTCCTTCAGAGAATATCTGACTGGGTACCTCCTGCCACACTATGCTATCAGCCTTCCCTCATTGTGTGTCTCAAGCTCAGAAGCATCTCAAGCAGCCCTAAATTTTTCCATTAGGAAACTGATTTCCAATGGTTTGGCTGCTGCTTCTGATTAAGCTACCTGAAGTGGAGAGATTATGCATAGGTTCCTAAAGTGGCATTTCCATATAATAGAATCAGGGAATCATAGAATGGTTTGGGATGGAAGGGACCTTAAAGTCCATCCCATTCCATCCTTCTGCCATGGGCAGGGAGACCATCCACTAGACCAGGTTGCCCAGATCTCCATCCAACCTGGCATTGAACACTTCCAGGGGTGGGACATCCACAACCTTTCCAGGCAAAGATGGCCAAGCAGTCAAAGCTCTCAGCAGACTCAGAGACATGCAGCTCCTAAGAGGATGCTGGGCAGACTTTTATTTCCTAATTGCCCAGAAAATACTGCCTTGGATATCAAAACTACATGAAGATACCTCAGTACTGTTGACTTTATACCAAGGTTAGTTCCAGCATTCATTATATCCTTTGCCAAATGGACTAGGTGCAAGGACATAAAAGAAATAGGTCTTCATCTTATTTAAACATTTCCCTCTTCAACCCCTAATTTTTTGTAAATTCATTTGGATGTCAGAGATATTATAGGGGTCACAAAGAGTTATCTTCCTGTGTACCCACAAAACTGAACTGGTCAAAGTAAAAAATGCATAGCAAAGTCACAGAAACCTAAGGAACCCAGACTAAGGTCAAACTCTGAAGCCAAAGGTCTGGATATAAAGAGAATCCAGAGACTAGCAAGGTCTGCACTATTTAGGATTGCAGCCAAAAATGAAACTCATACTTTTTAGGTGACAAAGCATGTTTTAATTTTTAATTTAAAAAATGGCAATAAACAGTTATTAATAAATTATTTATTGCAGATGGTTTGGCACCTGATGCCAAAAGGTCTGGCCTTCATAATGCAATGGCATAAAGCAATTCTGGTATAAACCATCATGGAATTGGATACACTCTTCCCAAAGAAAGATTTTAGGGAATGGTCTTCTAGTCAGAAGACACAAGAGGCTTCTAAATATCCTGTTGCTGGTTCAGTTGTGCATATGAGTGCTTTGCAAAGACTTGCACCTCCAGGTGCTCAGGTGGATTAATGGCAGAGGACAGAGATGGAGAGGACCTCAGATCCTCCCAACACCTCAGTGACATTCATGGGAAAGAACGCACAGGGCACTGAAAATGTCAAAGGTTCAAACTAGTAGACTGAATTAAAAATCACATAGAGATACTAGTGCTCACAATTTAACAGTTTATTCCTTTAAAAATTTAATATTTTTCCTGAAAATATTTACTGTGAAATTTTCAGGCAGAATGTTAATAACAGCTCCAGAGGAGGTAAATAATGGAAATAAATATCAAAACCCCTATATAAGCAAAGAACAGCTTCACCTTGGGTGGCCAGAAAAAGCCAAAGACATCCTTATTTGAGTTTCACAGGAATGCTTGTTGTCCAGTTAAAATAAGCAATCTCCACACAGGAAACTGAATAAAACCCATTACCTCTTGTGTGGTTGCTGGTTGTTGTTTTTTGGGGTTTTTTCTTATTTTTAAGCCACATATCAATATTTAAATAATTAGACAGGCAAACATCATGCATTCCTCCTCAGAACATCCTCTAAGCCTTTGTAAGCAGGGAGGAATTGCCAAACAGTGACTTTATAACCAAGCAAAAACAAAAATATAAACGTCCATGCTCCCACACTGTGAAACTGGATGTTACTCATAATAGCTTGTGCATTGTGAGGAGGGTTTTCGAATCAAAATACAAGAGATCAAATATGTTATAAAGTACATCGCAAGATGCAGAGTCGCACACAATTCCTCCAGCAGCACACACAGATGCAAATCTCTGCTTCTCCATCCCCTCTCCTACAAACCTCTTGGTTGTGCCAGTCTGAGTGACACTGAGACCAACATATAAAATAAAGCCATGCTAATATGAGCATAAATAAACTGCTTTTGTCAGTGCCTCTACAAAACCCCACAGTGTTGGATGTCTGAATGCTGTGCACATTCCCTGCTGAGGGAGAGGAAAAGGGGAATGACTTCAAACTGAAAAAGGGCAGGTTTTGATTAGCTATTAGGAAGTAATTTTTTACTGTGAGGATGGTGAGGTCCTGGCACAGGTTGCCCAAAGGAGCTGAGGATGCCCTGGAAATTTGCAAGGCCAGGCTGGATGTGGCCCTGAGCAACCTGGTCTACTGGAAGGTGTTCCTGCCCTGGCAAGGGGTTGGAAAAAGATGATCTTTAGGGTCCCTTTTAACCCAAACCATTCTGTGATTCTAACAGGATGGCAGATGGAAAATGTTTTTTGGGATGCTAAGACCACTCATTCTCTTCCAGTGAGGCACTCTCTGAACTAGAAATGGCATAAATCATGCTGAGAAGCAATAAGGACCCCTGACCATAGGGTGTGCCTGCTTTTCCTCAAAACAAAGTGAACCATCTCCAGCTGCCTCTAAATATGCTTAGCAAGGAGTAGTCTCATAGTCTGGTCATCCTCACCAGATTCTTCCAATCCCGTCAAAATAAAGAGGGATCAGTTTTGTTTCCTGAGGTCTCCTAGAGTCTGCATGACCTGTTCTCAGCTGAGGGGAACATTTGGTGAGTGGATCCTGCAGCAGCAGAGCCTTGAAGGTGGGATTCTGCCTGGCTGGGGGCAATTGCAGGGACACAGCTTCTCCCTCTTTGTGTAAGTAGCTGCTCTCTGAATTTTAGGATTGGGAAGAAATTGTACAGACAACTTTATCTCTTCCCAGATAAGTGATGCCCTCCAAAATTATGAGAGGCGTGAACATAAAAACTACAAAGAACAGAAAAGGATGTGGAGATCAAAATCTCTATTTAAAACTGGAGAATCAGACTGAGGCAGACATTGCAAAGGCCATTAAAAGAGTTTCAGGAGGTCTCCCACCACAAATGTGTAGGAAAGGACTGCCTGGTAGTGATATGGAGTTGACAGTAATGATAAATGAGATATTGCCTCCAAAAATAACAAGCAATTTTTCTTAGTGGACCTTTGTAGAAGGGGCATGTGAATTGGACACTTGGTAATACAGCCTTACAACATATCCAAGAAATCCATAAAGTTACAGAAGGGCTGGTGAAGAGCAGGAACTAAACAGTCATTTTGCAAAGGGAGTGGAATGGACATTGCTTGGCTCCCTGGGTGTGGCCCCACAAATACATAAGGCTTTCAGTAGATTTTAAGGAAAAGAAGAATTAGGAAATAAATGAGAAACTGCAGTACAATTCCTATTTTATTGCAATTAGGTTGAGTCTGGCTCATTATAGTAGGTGGTACCTCTTTTTGAGTAAACATCTGGTTTGTGGTGGGTTTTTTTCTTTTTTAAAGAGAAGAACAGTGCAGAAAAGCTTATTTAGACTTCAGTAAAGCAGGGAGAGCATGGAAAATTGCCAGCTAATGTGGTACAGGCACTGTGAAGGGAAGATCAGGAAACAGCAAGCTGACTTGAAGAACTAAAGGAACTTGGTACACTTAGCAAAGCAGAGCAATCAGTTCCCTTCTCCATCTATAAATATATTGGAAGGAAAAAAAACAGGAAGAAAGAAGATTGAGGTACAAGAAAGTACATCACTGGCACAAGAACAAACACATATGAACTGCCCATGAGTAAATCTAGTTTAGTTGTAAAAAGCTGTAGCTGCCCAAGGAGCAAGACTGTAAAAAAAAAAAAAAAAAAAAAAAAAAAAAAAAAAAAAAAAAAGGAAAGCAAAGAAAGCTCCTAACAGAAGCAGGAATGAAAAAGCCAATTTGTTTTTAGGGGAAACTCAGTAAATTTCCAAAT
Source organism: Pardalotus punctatus (assembly GCA_013400915.1). Lineage (NCBI taxonomy): Eukaryota > Metazoa > Chordata > Aves > Passeriformes > Pardalotidae > Pardalotus > Pardalotus punctatus. Next base: position 1,173,390 of record VZTX01001176.1, on the reverse strand, counting down.
GATTTATAGGACATGTATCCTTGTTGTTTGCAGGACAATATTATTTATGCAGGCAGTGCATACTACTCCAAGTCCCTTTCTCTTGCAAGACAGACTGCACAGGTCACCCTGGCAGCAATGAATTTGCCATCCCCACCTTCACTGGCTATTTGTGAATTTCTAATCTTTAAAATTAAGTAATTTGAGTGGCTTCCTTGTTTTCCTGTGGCTGGACACCCATCAAGCCCTGCTGAGCTGCATTGGCCCCACACACCTGCCTGGCTGCACTCACAGATGTGCTGGGTGACCCTGCCTGCCCCTGCTCCCTGCACGGGGCAGAGCTGCTGACACCTCTCAGCCTCTTGACACTGAGGTGCTCAGACCTCCTCTCCTAATGTTAGGATAATAAAGTATTTTATCTGCAGATAACTCATCATGGCATCTCTGGTGATCTAACCATACCACTGGGCAGTACCTAATTCTAGAGGATTTACTTCAACAGAGAGCAGGGTGGTACCAGTCCTGTTAATGATGCTTTGGGCTCCATCCTGCCCTTTCTTCCTCTTCTCAGATTAAAACCAGAGTTTCTCAGCTCTCATCTACTCCCGCAAGTTGATGTCTCCTTGTCTTCCCCTGCCATTGGCTGATAATGGCACTGCAAAACCCAGGTTAAGAAGGGTTGACTGGATTGAGAGAAGAAATTTGTAAGATAATATTGATGCATCACACCACCAAACCAGATGACTGCCACCATCAGCACTGACAGACCAGACTACTCCTCCCTAATCATTCCTGCAACATGGAAGTCAAAACTTTTGTGTCAGTAACAGTGTCATAGGAGCCAGACAAGTTCAGAACTGAAAAACTTTGACTGGCTTTGATTTATACCTGAACAGCTCCAAGGCTTAAAATTTCATCCCAGGTTAGGCTGCATTTAAATAAACAACCGTTAAGTTTAAAACACACTGCAAACAAACGTTCTGTGTGCTGAGCCTGACAAGTCAGCCTGGAGTTTCAGCTGTTCCTCAGAGCAGAGTTGGAGCTCTCCTCCAGGAACTGTTGTCCTGTCAGCAAAACTTCTCCCCTGAATTACTGCTTCCAGGGAGCCAAGTACTGCAGCACACTGTTTTGGAAGTCAGTGAGAAAAAGCCATATAGGCAAGGAAGAAGATGGATTTCTTCATGAAAACGGCAACAGAAGAGACTTCAAATCTCATTGCAAGACTTAACTTCGTGGGCTTTGAACTCAAGGTCTTCAGATGTAAAAAACTACATTCTCTCTCTAGAAACAGACACCTTTCAGTCCTGTACTGATGATCCCCAGCAGAGGATTGCCAAGTGTGTTACCTTCTGAAGGTGTCCTGATATTCCAGAGGTTTTTACAGGACAGAGGAAACATCTGTGACCATCCAGGCTGATTCCCAGAAAAACACAATAATGCATAATCTACCAAACACACTATTATTTTCCATACAAATACTGGGGACCAAAACTTTAAATAAATAAATAAATAAAAGCTTTCTATCTGGTTAGTTTCCTGCTGAAAATGTAAAAAGTGAAAAGCAACACCCATTGTGGAGGTATAGGGAGAAAGCCAGGGTAAAGGAGGTAAGCAGACCCTCTTTATTTCTCCTTTCCCTTCAGTGAAACAAATAAAATCAGAGGTGTAGCCATAAAAAATTCTGCATGTTTGCATAAAACAGCAGAGGATTTTCCCTGTTTGTGGTGATAATGCTTTAGGTTACATATCTAACAGAATCAATAATATTTTGTGCATCTATAAAGTGCATGAGTCACACAGAAGTGCACTGTAGGAATCCATCCCTATTTTGTATATAAATATTTTGGTGTGTTCTTTGGGTATTCAAACAGGAGAGCATGGGAAAAGGTGATAGTTTTACACCTAAAATTGGAAACAGATAAATCAGGCTGTGGAGCATATCAGAAAAATTACCACTTTGTTATATAAGTAAGCACAGTGTGCAATACCATATGCATGAGGAAGACCTACAATATGACCAAAAAATGTTTCAGACACAGCTACAAAATCCAGACATTTCTCAATTAAGTATTACTTTAAGATGCTTTTCTGACCTAACTCTACCTCAGGCTTCTGGCAGACTCTAGAATAGCCCAGAAAAAAAGCAGTGATTGTGTGACACACGAGCTAGCAGCAGGCAGGAGGTTGCTGTTCACAGAAATCATCTCCATCCCCACTATCAGCACCTTCTTCTCACCCTTCTGGCAATGGGAAGAACACCTCAGACAGCCCAGGGAATTTTACACTCACTTTGAAGCTATTAGAGGTAGAAGAGGAAGGCTTTTCTCAACCCTCAGTCTTACACACACATTGGACAAGGTGGCAGGAGTGTCTGGCAGCTCCCTCTGTGATGCCCAGAGCTGCTGTGCCAGGGCAGGCCGGTGAAACATGACTGCAGCTCTCTGATCCAGACTCTACAGCCATTTATCACATCAAGTTCCTATGATTCTCATCCCAGTTTTATTCTCAGGCTCTTTAACTTTTGATGAACGTAGGTCTAAAATTAATAGTGTGAGGAGGGTGTTCCATACCCTCCTTGCAGTACAGTAATGCACTTGTCTCTCAGTAAAAGACACAGTGGGTCTATGAAAGCAAACTCTGAATCATGCAGATAAAATTAAATTGTTCGATTGTAATGTATGGCAACCCTCTTTTTTTTTTTTTTTTAGTTTTTGTTATGATACAAAATCCTGTTTTAAAAACAGATGCTGCCTAGTTCTGCAGGCCTGAGAAGTGCTTGGTGTGATTCCTTCTCATCCAAGCAAACAGTGCACAAGGGTTCTCAGTATCTTTAGAAGGTGCTCAGCATATCCTGGGATTGAACACAGATACTTATGTCCCGAGTCCAGGATTTAGGGCTGGGAGCTCTCAAGAGCTGAGTGCTCTGGGTATAACACGGAAAAAATACACCCAGCTTCTGTCAAAAGAGCTCTAGTGCCCACAGAAGTATTTCAGTGCATTGCTGACGGAGAGCCTACACTTGACTCTTGATCCTTTTCCGGGAAGGATTTCATTTGGATCCAGGTAAGCCACAACCTTGATCATTTTTATACACCCAGCTACTTGTAGTTTGATCAGATCATCTCTGCTCTGCAGAAACCTGCAATCCCACATGCCGTAAAATCTGCAGCCCATGAAACCCTGTGGCTCTCTGACAATTACACCAACCATCTCTCTTTACATCTCCTTTTATGCTCACCTCAGGGGCTCTTGCCCTTTTGTGCTCATCAAGGTAGCAATGCTGTGTTTTATTTAGTCCCATAGTCATACTCTTAAAGTAATTTGCCCTTTACTTCCCTTTCAGTCACTTTAGCAAGGTAGGGGTGAAGAGGAGTGGGCAGTAGAATGGTGAATAAAGAAAGCACATTTCTATCGTTTTACTATTAGTGGAAAAGAAAGGCAGTGAAAGGAAAGGGCAGAAAAATTAGGACCCCAATAAGGATATGAGGACTTATATTCTTGTCTCAAAAGCAACAGAAAACCTTGAAAATATAGTTTAATTTAGTCTCACAGTCAAGTAGCAACCTTTTCCAATCTGTTCTTATATTATATGAAGAGCTAAAGATGAGAGATTTTGTGCTCTTCTAACTGAAGCACCTGGAAAAACTTACACTCTGATTATCTGAGAGACAGAATTAACCCTCACCTGTTCTGGGTGCAATCAAGAGACTATAACAATCATTTCATAGATATAAAATGAGCTGAATATTCCTGAAGATCAATTTAAACCTTTCTATTACATCTTATTTTTTTCAGTAGAATAAGGCAAACATGGTGTCTCATGAGATTTCCAAAGTGCTTCTGTAACTCTTGTAGAGTGAAATGGATAAACAGGTTTGGAGATGTGGTTATTTACACTACATTTTGTTTTGTATCCCACTCCAGGAAACAGGAGAAAAATGAAAATGATAGGCATGAAATGGCTTCTCAGAAGCTGCTGCTTTAAAAATGGTACAGGTTTTTTTTCATATCTCAGAACTTCTCAGAAGATTGAAAGCCAAAGTGACCTTGAAACAATGATGCAACCTATTGAGGACACAGTGTCTAATCCAGCAGACCAAGGACAGACTTCCACTTTATTCACAGCCTGCTAATTGTCTAATCCCAAATGAATACAAAAGCTGAGCATCTTCTAGCCATTGAACCTGAACTAGATTCTAAAAGGAGGTTTAGAGAAATGAGCAAAGGGGAGATGCAGTGTGACCCGACACACAGTGAACCATAATCCCAGGACGAGTCACGTTGCTTAGTCCATCCAGCAGATCCCTAAATTCTGCTGTCACTAAGTTTGTCAACTCAAATATCTGGAAGTTTCCTACAGGTTGAACATTTCCTGTGATGGAACAAAGCCATGGAGATAGAACAAGTCTGAGACCATACAACTTGACCTATCTCATGGCTATGCCTGTGTCTCTCACCATTTCAGGATGGGCTCCTGATCCCAGACAGCCACTGCTCTGTTATTGATCTGCCAAAATTGGACTCCATTTCAGTCATTGCTGGCTGGCAAAACAAGAGAGCAACTGCATTACCATAGAAAGTGCATCCACCAGGGCCTGACATTTACAGGAGCCCAAGGGGAATTCACACTCACTGCCCCAAAGCAATTTGGGGTTATGGGCCCTGCTTCACATCACTGACCCAACACATTAGGTCTCACTCAGCTCAGGTGCATCAGGAGGTGCAAGGTGGGAGCATCTGGCAATAGCTTGCAGCAAATTCCCAAGGGCAATGCAGAGCTGCATAAAACTGAGCCCAGGGCTGGCTGATCAGTACCACAGCAAATAAAAATACAAAATACAGCATTTCTGTCCGGGTCCAGCTCAGTTCTTAAGGTCAGAAAACAGAAATTTATTTCAGAAATACAAAGACACTGCTTCAGTGGTTTCTGCTGAAGCACTGCTTTATTTGTTCTGGGGTATTTTGAGGGGAGTATGCTTTTTCACTCAAGTCATAGAATCATGGAATATCTCAAGTTGGGAGGGACCCGTCACTGGGTCCAAGCAATCATTGAGCTCAAGTCTCTGCTTCTCACAAGACTAAGTTAAACTCAACCATGTGACTGAGAGCATCATCCAGACACTCCTCAAACACTGACAGCCATTTTCTAAGATGTTTCAGGTGGGTTTCAGAGAAAAGTCTGATCCCCTTCTGTTTTGGAACCTGATTCTTAGAACTCATTACAACTCAATTTTCTCTGTTAAAGAGAAAGGGATTGCAATGGTCCACTTCTTCTCAAAATGAGGTTCTTATTTCAGACAGACAGCTTTAGTTATGAGGGTAACCCCTATGAGATGTAAACAGAGATTGACATGTCTGTGTCATACATGTAACAAATAAAGAAATAAATTTAAAAAAAAGACAAAAAACAAATAAAAAGGCAGCATTCTCTATGCTAAAAGACTAAAGATCTCGGTATGGAATCAGGAAAAATAAAAGAAAACACTCAAAGAAGGGGTAGGAAATGTCGACACTTTCCAGTGTCAGATTAGAACAGGGAACAAAACCAGCCTGTTTCTACAAAACATTTTTTTAACATTTCACACATCCTGTACAACTCCATAAGAAAATAAAAAGAAAGTGATGTACCATAAAATTGTAACACCTCTTCTCCTGTTATAATTGCTTTCTAGGACTGGAAGTAGAATTTTTTTAGCAAAGGACAAATTAGAGCTTCAGTGTTGGGCAGGAAAACACCATTTGAGCTTGCCGTCTCAAATGATAAAATAGGATGTAAAACATGGAGAACAACTGCATAGGAACCCAGAACTTATCTAAGTAATTATTGGAGCCTATATATCTCTGAAAACAAATTCCAGTCCTTGAAAAACAGCTTGAAAAACAGTAGCAAATGATGGATAAACAAGCTGTAAAAAGAAAAATTTAATGGGGTGAAAGAAATTAAGGAATTGGAAATTAAAACTTAGGCATACCATCAAAGACTTCTAGAACGCTTACAGAATACAAGGTAGAATTTTTGCAAGCAGAAATAAAAAAGAAGATGGAAGAATATAAGAAGTTTTTATTAGGAAAACAATTAAACCATCAAGAATTTACAGCCTCTGACAAAGAAATAGAGAAACTAGTAGCACAGATGCAAGAACTGGAGAATAGAAGTAATGAGGTCTTAGAGACTATAAGCTGTTTGGGACAGCAACTACAAAGGATTAAGAAAGCGGTAAGAGAATGAAAAGAAAATGAAGAAAGATTACAACAGCAACAGTACAATAACCAGATTCAGATGTCTGATTTACCATTTAAATTGGATGATACAAGGCATGGCTACCTATAGAAGGCATCTCTGATCAAGTGCTAAAGGAACAGTTAGAGACAGAACAGGAAGCACTAGTGACAAAAGAGCGATTTCAGCCTTAATGGAACAAACAGAATAATATAGAGATAATTTGATCAGTAAAAAATAGGAGATATTACAGCTGAAGTGACATTTAGAGATGCAGGAAAAACACTGGCCTTCCACCATCACCCAGCTTTGGTCACAGAATGCACACCTGGAGGTGGACCTGGGTGCTGTGCTTTAACCTGGGTCAGCTGCCAGCTCTCACTCCCCTGCCTCAAAAGGACAGTGGGGGAAAGCAAAACAAAAAAAGCTCTTGGCTCAAGATAAAGACAGGGAGAGTGCTTACCACTTGCCATCACAGGCAAAACAGATGTGGTTTGGGGAAAATTAATTTATTGATACTTAAAAGCAGAGTAGAATGTTGAAAAATATACCACTTTCTCTCCATCCTGCATCAATTCCTTTTTTTTAATTGAGGCTCAGCCAGCCACACTCTTTGATTCCTGACTCTTTCCCAATCTCAATCTTTTTCCTTCATTCCCAGCTCCTCCAGTTTCTTGCCCGTGGGACTGTCCATGTTCTGCATGGTGCAGCCCCAGCCTCTCCCCACAAATCCCCTTCCTGCTTTCCCTGCTTCCAGTGCCTGCACAGGGACATCTGACATCCCTGATTACAGGGACCCTTCAGCTTTCCTTTTCTAATGTTATAAACAGCCAAGGGTGAGGTTGACTTTCGTGTGTTAAAAAGGAGTTAATGAGTTAATTGGTTGTGTAATTACTCATTATGACTGTTAATAAGTTGATTGGTTAATTATTTTAACAAGTCATAATATTGTTATCACTACCCCCTTCCTGGTACCCCTCCATGTTATATAAATTACTGATAGTGACAACTGTTATCATATATATAAGGTCCTGCTGGTTGTTAATTTGGATGGTTTTCTTAAATGTTTGTAATGTTCGAAAAGAATAAACTGTTAGACACAGGGGAAAGATGGCAGATAGGGGCCACTGAGAACCTTTCCAGAAAGATCTCTCCAGACATCAATCAAGGTGCCAATCCAAAGACACCCATGCCCCATAAGGGAGGAGCTGGGGCAGACATCCCCGAACGGGAGGGCAGAGGGTGGGGAAGGGAACGGCCAATTCCCAGATTGGACAAACGTATCCAGGACCCTTGACTGACGCCAGGGGAGCATAAAAGCAGCTGTGCAGGCTCCAGCGGGCGTGCCTCTGGCCAGACCAGCCACACACCCAGCGCTGTAATTTGTGTTGTGGGTTTCCCCTAGTGTTAATTTTTTTTCTTAATCAATCTTTTAAAATCTTTAAAGTGAAGCCTCGTTCTTCATATCCAACAACAGTTTCAAGAAACAGATTCATGATACAATGTCTGCTTTACATTTTCTTTCCTAATCTTCCTCAAGAAATGGGTCATCTCTATGTCTACCCACTCATTCCACAGAAATAAAACTAATTGCTAAATTTGGGATCTTGTCAAAATTCACCTATGTTTCTCACTGAAGAGTTGGCAGCATTGAAGGGACATTTCCCCCTCTACCAAGAAGGATGAATACTCTCTTCTGAAAGTACACTCAGTGAGGGCACAGGCCTGACAGCTCTAGAGATGGAAATCCCATTTTCTACTGAATGAATTCAGCACTAACAGCTATATTGAAACCTCTTCACAATGTTTTTGTCAATATGAGTCCTCAGTACTTTACCGAAAATCTATACAGAGAGGTGAAAAGAGTTTTCATTCCCAATTGTATCATGAATCTGTCCCCTCTGCTAAAGCTGTGGTCTAATTTTTGAGCTAATCCTAAAAATATTAATATTAATAATGTAAGAATTCCCAAAACTTTGTGTTTCAGAAATTTTCTCCCAGGAGAAATTATCCACAGAAGAAAAAAGTAGAATCAGAGCAATACTGAACAACACAGCAGCAGAGACAAATGATGTGTTCACCTGAGCTGCCATCGATCCTGGAAACACCAAGAGTTTGCAACAACTTATTTTTGCAGCAATAAAGCCTTCAAGTTGTTTGCAAATCTGCTGTAGGTATGAGGAGGGCTTATTTCCAAAACAGCAAGAAGTGAAACCCACACTTATCTTCCAGAAGGATCCACAAATAAAATACTCTTCATAGAGTCATAGAATCACAGAATAGCCTAGGATGGAAGTGACCTCAAAAGATAATCAGATCCAGCCAAGAGATCATTCAGCAGCATTGTCTGGACCAGTCATATCTAGAAAACCTCCAGAGATGGGGACTCTACCATGACCCAACCCCTAAGGTTGTTCCAGTGAATAATTGTTCTTGCTCTAAAACCTTTCTTTCTTATACAGGGATGAAACCTCTTCTAGTGTAAATTGTAACCATTTATGGATTTGCCATCCACCTCAGAGAATTAAAGTCTCACTGGTTCCATTTAACAGTTTCTCTACTATCCTTAATTTTTGCAGGATTTTCAGTGCCTGAATTCAGTGGATTTTGTACCTTGCTAATTTGGCTAGCATAGAATCTTGAAAAATATAGGATGTTATCTGACAGCAGGATAATCTTGGGATTAGACCATCATAAGAGGCTTTACCATCAACTAAGTTCTGCAGAGTTCTGAAGCAAAGCAACAGGTAAAGAATAATCCAGCATTGCTTCCAAGGAGGGAAATATTAGGAGATGAGAAGAGGGGAAAAAATTAGTGGCTGTTTACTGGTGAAATGATAGAATAGAAGTTGTTCAGCCTTGGGAAGAGAAGGCTCCAGGAGACCCCACTGCAGCCTTCCAGTACCTAAAGGGGGATTATAAGAGAGCAAGGGACTTTATAGACCAGCAGATAGTGACAGGACGCGGGATTTTAAACTGGAGAGGAGAGGTTTAGATCAGCTATTATGAAGAAATTCTTTACTCAGAGGGTGGTGAGGCACTGCCACAGACTGCCCAGAGAAGTTGTGGCTGCCCCATCCCTGGAAGTGTTCAAGGCCAGGTTGGATGGAGCTTGGAGGAACCTGGTCTGGTGGAAGGTGCCCCTGCCCATGGCAGAGGAGTTGGAAAAAGATGGGCTTTAAGGCTCCAAACCCAAAGTATTCTATGATTTAGCCTTCTTTCTTCATATTTTATAAAGTTTTAAGTGGTTGAACAACCCAGGGCTGTTTCTCTCAGAATCTTCACAGTCACTTTCCTTAAGCTCCTGCAGGTCTACTGCATCTTGTCTCTTTCCACTGCATCACAAAGTTTATCTTGTGAGGAGGACATGAGCCCCAGTAATATCTAAACTAAAGAGATTACTTTAAACTGGTCAACAAAAAGAAATTACAAAATAAATTAAAAATCCAAGGCTTCTTCAATATTTGTGGTGGGTTTTGGTTGCAGACATCACTCCAAACAGTCACTTTATACACTCACTTCTCATTTGTTGCAAGACATCATTATAAAGACTTAGGCATAGCCAAACAGGAACAAGAGATTACTAAAGAACAGTTCATTTTTCAGCGGCATTTTATTTGTAATACCTTTTATTGGCAGATGTTATCCCCACAAATGAATTCATGTTCCGCAGTAACAAAGTGGACGTGGATTGATGGGAGAAATTGATTTGTGTTTGTTAATGTACTTTTGCTGCAGCAAGCACATTAAGTAATTAAAGTGCTAGAAGAGTTCTCCCCATCCAGACACACAATATACTGAAGTCCATTAATGCAAGGACAAAGGATAACTGGCTTTTTCATTGCAACTTTAGTGCACCCTGTCTGCAGCATACACGCCATATAGTTTAATTGCACCGATAGAATTAAACTATCCAGTTCCCAGTTAATTTAGAAAGGAAACTATAAAGGGCAACGTGCCAAAAAAAGAGTAATTACTTTGGGTTGACAGCATAAGCCATCTTAAAAGTATCTGATCAAGAGGTTGTGTGCAGTTTTCCATTCTGAAAATTAAACTTTGGGATATTTTAAGATGAATAAAAAGATAGCGGAAAAATGAAAGTCAGAGCCCGTCTTGAACAAACCTTTCCCATATACAATTATATTTTCTATCACAGCATCTGAGCATTTGTAATTGAACCCTATAAAGAACAATCATCTGAGATATTATTACTACTCCCATGTTTGTAGATAATAGTTGATGAGCGAAAAGACTGTTCAAGCCCACCTCAAGTAATTTCCCAAACTCTCTACTCATTCCAGCAAATAGCAACAGTCAGATATTTTATTTCAGCTTGGAACACTTACATTAAAATTCACCTTACAAAAGTGCAATGAAGGGTATGAACAGTATTTCCAAGGGACAGGATTGCTTCAAATGTGGAACAGGGCAATAGAGCTGAACCATCTCTACTGAACATTAGGCAGTACCCCTTCTCTGAAAATAATGTGTATTAGAGACGTAACAGTGAGAGAAAATACTGGTGTGGGTTTTTTTCCCTTCATCTACGCTGCTGGGGGCTGCTCAGATGTTAGTGATGAGTATCATATAAAAATCTCATACAGAATGGGATAGAAAAAGAAAAAAGCTTGTCACCTGGTGTGTTTTTGTGTATGTTTATGTACATGTTTGTAACAAAAGAGTTTGTAGCTGAGTCTTTGGTAATGTCTATGCTTTGTATGCCCATCCTTCCCCTTTCTTCTAAAACCATGTTTCCTGGAGTGAGGCAATTTGGCAAGAAACTCTTGTGCTATTTACAATTAAACATTTAATTCTCAAAATTGTTATGAAAACCATGGAAGGTTGTACCCCAAAGCTCCAAAAATACTTAAATATGTAATAGTTAAAAAAAAAAAAATTAAACATACTAAATCCACATTTCATTCACTCATTAAACAATTCCTTGTTGTTAATCAGTGATAGAGGAGTGGAAAGGAACTGTGTTCTTTGCAAGCCCCTTTTTAACAAAAAAAACCCCAAACAATAACAACAAAAAAAAAACAAACCAAAAACAACAACAACAAAAAAAATAGAAGCCCCCAAAATTAAGCCTTTGTCCCTTAACATCTACAAACCAACTCCTCTGAGGAAAGCAAATATCACCCCAGTTCAAGTGACATTTACATTGCTGCTTTGATGAATTTCTGAGTGAATTATGTCAGAAAGTAGCTTCAAATTCACCTCACATGATTTATATTTATACACAGCTATACTTGAGATGTTGACTAGAGTTACTAACTCAGAGAGTTACAGATGGACTCAGGACTGCTGCTGGGAATCACTCAGCTCTCTCTACATGTAAGTCATGGAGGGAAGTCTAAGCCCTCAGGCTTGTGAAAGGATTTATGTGTAGGTGCTGCAACATTTTATTACTTAAGAACAAGAGAAGTGACACATTTTTAAAGCAATGATTTTAACTAGAACAAGCCAGAAACATGGCATCAGCATAGACTGTGTCTGTGCAATTATTCTAAACAAGAGAGAGTTCCAGAAATTAGTGAATGAGAAGGTCTGGTAATAAAATAACTATGAAATTATTTAAGAAAACAAACAAACACTGTGTTCCTTGCGTGTAATTTTTTAGGGAATCTATTCCCCAAGTTTTCATGCGAGGGTGATTGCAGTGTTTTTAGCCCTTCTGGCACATTTGCTCCCTAAAGCACTCTGCAAGCAACAATTGATAGAGGCAGCTGAAGTCATCGGCATTTGGAATGTTTTATTACATTGTTACATAGGTGGGTTGGAATGAGATGGTCTTCAAGGTCCCTTCCAACCCAAACCATTCCATGGCTCTGTGGTACCCACTATGCATATCCCTAGGGAAAGAATGGCATGATCACCAGCAGCAAATATTATCTCTAAATACAGCACAAACTGTTGGGAAAACAGCTAGATCTGGTCCCTTCTTAGAGTTCCTGGTTGTAAAGGAAAAGATAAAATCCTATGACTATACTCAAGATCTGCAATTTGCTGTCCAGAGTCTGGAGAATCTCTATTCTTGGAAGTTTTCAAGACCGGACTGGACACAGCCCTGAGTGATTTGGTCTGAATTCATTAATTGGTCCAATTTTAAGCAGGTATTGGGCTGAAGACCTGGCAAATTTCCTTCCAGCATGAATGATTCCCTGACTCTTGGATGAGTATGACCATAGTCTTCCTCAGCATAGAAATAATGCTGTGCAGCTTCTCTCTGCATCACTCACTTTCAGCCCACGAAGTTTATGTTTTAATGATTTATCATCAGCACGGTGGTCTCGAGTAATTCACTGACTGTTTAGCTTACAGCACAAAACAGGTTTACTTGATTATCATTCAAATGTGACTTTAGCTGAGAAATGCAGTTTGCTAACAAAATTAGGTTCTGCTCTTCATCTGTATGAATGCTCCATGCCTTAAGTCTTGATGTCATCATGTCCAGTTCTTCAAGAAATGCATCACATCCCAGAGGAGCTCAATTTTCAATGCTGCCCTCAATGACATCTGATTCTAAGAATTTATGGGGCTTGTATCATCAATTCATTAAGGAAATAGGCTCAGAGGGTAAAACAGTTAGACCCAAGAGCATCAATGAAGATCACAGCTACTTCTAAAAGACCTATGAACAAAGAACAACCACTTTTTGTACAAAGTCTATTGGTTCAGGGAGAAATGCACCTTAAAGACATGCATTTAGTCCATTAGATTAATACATTTGCTTAGCAGAACTTAAGGGGGATCAAAGCCACTCTGATACTCTAGGGAAGGATACTTCAAATTTAAGACCTCTGCTCATAGAAATATTTTTATTTTATGAATTGGATTCATAAAAATAGGGAAGACGGTGTGAAATTACATATCAAGAGCTTTGAAGAAAATTTTATAATAGTCAATTTTTAATGTTATAGATGATAGAATGAGCTGTCTTCCAGGTTAATGGCTGATGAACATTAAAAGCTGGCTAAATCCCAAAAGTTTAATGTTGTCTTTTTCTTCTCTTTTTAACTCTATTTTTTTGCCCAAGACTTTAATCTAACATCACAGCTTGCATTTTATTTCCTAGGAGAGTGGATCCCATCTGTTTGCATGACATTCCTCTTGGCTAGCACTGTCTATATGAAATATTTTAATGTTTGTCTTCCAGGAGCAAGCAGAATGCCTTCTCTCTCTGTATCCTTACCTTTGATTTATGAATTTTCCTGGTGTGTACAAAGCTTTCCACCTGGATGCCAGAGTATCTATACCAAACTGTTCTCTCTGTAAGTATCACCACCTTTTATCTTTGGATCGGAAATCACTTTGTAGCATTTACTGATCCTTCAAAATGTCTTTCTTAAGTCCCAGTTGTTTGTTTTCTGCAGGTGGAGAAACCTGAGACAACTCTAACAAGACCGGGATCAGAAGGAGAGCTAGGAAGTGAATGTATTGATTCACTAGACTACACTTAAAATTTTTTGTTTCTGACATCCCTGAAGAGGGGCCAATTTGCTGAATGTTGTGCAGCGTGTACTTTTAAGTTCTTTCAATGACTAGTTATCATTCTAGTGTGCTTGACCAGGAAAGAAACATTTGCTATCCCATGTGTGAAGGGCGGCTGAAGTAAACTAGCGCATTCTTTCTTAACAGATGACTCAGTCAACTCATGTTGTGTTTCACGGGCACCAAATGGGAGCAGAACAAGTGGTGGAGCTGGACCATATGTGTTGAGGAGTGGTAAGATGACATTTGGAGTTCTCAGAAGCTCTCAAATTACTATAACATTTCTGGGCTCTCCAACATGTGTTTTTTCTAAATAACTATGTTGTCCAAATTTTTCCCACTGACCTCTCACATGCCTGGTTTTAACTCTGTATTAATGATTGCTGGGAACTGTGTGTGGAAAACAATCACAAACTATCATGTAAAGCTACTAAAGGCCTTGAGTGCTATCTATCCAGGCCCCTCATTTCTGAATTTGTATTAATTCTGTGATACTGCCTTGGTTAGCCAGCCTATCAGGACACTGGAGTTGTCCTTCAGCTCAGCTGTCTGTGAGTTACAAAGTGACACAGAATAGTTACTGATGCCTTTAGGGTTGGGTAAGCCAGAGTATTACTTATTTGAAGGAGAAAGATAATTTCCAGATACAAGAGTACCCTACTTTCAACTGACCAATCAATTACCAGTCAATGGAGTTTGCTGAGATGCTGCTCCTCACCTGCAGAACAATCTCATCCCTCAGGCTCCACTCCAGTTAGTTCAATGTTTTCCCCCTACCACTGGCACAGTAGATCCCAACTCTCTTCAGCAGACACAGGGTGCTGAGAAATTTAAGATGGCTATACTCATTAACCAAACGAGAAAATTGTCTTCAGCAGCTGTCACAACAATAACTCATCGTTCATGATTCTCCTGAAGTTGCCATTTGCTACACTTCAGGACATTAATGTTTAGTTTCCTGCACACCTGTACTTCAGCTGCATTCATGAGTTTAGATATGTGCTAAACTAAGTTCAGTGTTGTCAGTTCAGTGCAGCAGGTTCTCAGCTATCACTGCATGACCATGTAGAGTCACTGTCTTCTTAGTCCTCAGGGGTTTTTATCTTTTTCCTTTTTTTTTATGAAGATATCTGATGCTGCCTTAAAGTGAAGGTAGTATGTCATCACAACAAGAAAAAGGTCGGTTCTGTCAATACATCTGTTCCAAGGGACAACACTTCTTATTCCAAAAAGGCATCACTTTACCTGCTTATAAGTCCTCTTCCTTTTATTACCCCCTGGTTTTTTGTTTTGTTTTGTTTTTTTTTTCTTTTTTTATAATAAAGAGTATTCATGCATCATAAATGAACTAGGTCAGTATTTTCAAAATGACAGAGATTTACAGTCCAAAAGTGATTTGTGTTTCATTACAGGTGAGAATTCTGAAGAAATACATATTTTTATGAATGAAGTATCAAGATTTACTTCTGTCCTACATTTTCAAAATATATTTTGGAGATATATATATATATATAGATATATATATATATGACACTGTACCTCAAAGATTCTGGCAAATAAGGTGTGAACTTCTGAACTATGTGTATTTTTCAGGTTCCCATCTGACAAGAAAGGCACTGGTGGATTGCTGAACATACTTGCTGGGAAAAGGAGCTGCTGCATTTTGTCTCCAAAGGAATGACTTCATGGTTAAGTACACTGAAGCCCTGTTGTCCATCTGGTAGATAACAAGGATATTTTGCCACATAAAAGCTTAGTCTGTTAAGTCAGAAGATCTTTTTTTCAGCAGCTCTGAATGCTATTGATCCTTGGTCTGATCCTTGCAGGGTTTTGTAAGCTGATCTTTTCTCCAGGGCAATGCTGTATTCCTTTTAGACAAAACTGGACTTCATTTTTCCACTCATCTTTAATCACCACCACCACTCACACACGTAAACCACCAGTGGAAGTGTCAGACACTTACAAGTTGCAGCCTAAAATTTGAGGATTGATAAGGCTGATAAGCAGTTGATTAAGCCCTGTGATCAATAACCAGTGACTTACCTTGATCCTAGTTTTATGATACATCATTGCCAGAATCCTATCACTAGTCAGTCACTATTTCACCTTCTTTGTGCCCTCTGCTTCCTCAAAAACTCCAAATATTACTCACCCTGTGAATGCAGTAGTTGTAGGGTCCATTTTTTTCCTCAGTCAAATAGATTTTGAAAAGCTTTAAGAAAAAAAAGGTGCAGAAGGATTGCTTCTGACAGAACCAGACAAATCAATTAATTGATCTCTGGCAGCCAGGGATAATTTTATTTCCTACTCTATTAAAGAAAATCAGAATCAGTTAGCTAATTTCACTAGAGAAAATGTCACCAGTTATTAAGCAGCACATGATGGAAAGAATTAAAGACGGAAAACTCAAAAATGTTTTTCCTTCCAGAAATTGCATTACCTATTACTTAACCTTTAGGATTCTGGCATCAAACAGCATTGCAAATCTTTTGGTTTGACCAAAGTAAGGGTTTTTTTCCTCTATAGCAGCAACTACAGCATTTAACCTTTGATGTCTATAAATACTGACATGGTTATATTTGTGCTCCAGAAGATAAATTTACCAGTAACTGACTCAACTACCTGCACACAATTTACTGACTGTTCCTGATATATATTTGCTGCAAACATAAAACCACAAAAAATATTTTTAAAAAATATCCTGATTTTTGTATCAGTCTCTTTTCAATAATAACTATTTATACAGGCAAAGAAACATGATTCGAATATCGCAAGTTGTAGTTCAAATAGTTTAAGGATCTTCCATTTTTCATGGGGAGATAGAGGTGGCAACTGGCTGTGCATGCATACAGAATTCAAAATCCAGTAAAATCAAAAATAGAACAGGACCATTACCAGCAGCCGAACATTTTGAAGCATTTTGACTCTGTGACTTACGGACAGCAGATCATGTCCTTAATCAAGCTTGATTATTAACTGTCACCTAGTGGTTCCAGAAGAGCTGATTCTCCCAGGGTTTTCTTGCTAAATCTTGTTGACTTATTTATTCCTTTATTTGAATGGAGTGCTCTTTTCGACATACTCACAGTTGGCACAGCCACACTCTCCCAAAGGGCAATGTCTTCAGAAGGACAGCTAGCCAAGACTAAGTATTTTGGAAAATACTGTCCTTATTTCTGCAGTTACCCGGTTCCAAACCGGACATTTCAACCTTGTCAGTTAGATATACAGGAGCAGAACTATTCTGTATTTGTGGAGATTTATATTCATGATTTATTATTTTGTTTTTGTATCAAAATATTAAGAGAAAAAGTAGGTGTTATAAATTACTATTATTACTCTTCATTTTTGTTCATGCTTTTGATGTTAAAAAAACACAGCATGTTGGGTTCCCACAGAAATTAAGATGAATTTCAATTTCTCTGCTTTTCTGATAGACAACACTTCATAAATCACCTTTCTGACCTTCAGCAGGACAAAATTATATTGACACAATTTACAAGTCACTCAGAGAAGAAAAATGTTAGTTAAATAGAAAATAAACATTATTCTTAATTCTACCACACTCTCATCTGTGGAGGCCATGTAAATCCAAGATAACCCAGATGCCTGTAGTGAATATCAAAAACAGCAATATAAAAATGGCAAAATAAAAAGTGTGCCCAAGTTAAAATAAAATTTAGCAAGCTCACCTACTCTTTCTCTTCACACATTCATGCTACACTGAAAGGGCCTGCTGAGCAGGTGAAGTCAGCCAGAAGATAGTGACCAGCAAACATGAGACACAAGGATTTTGCTGGAAATGCAAAGGGTAAAACAATGGAAGGAAAACAAACATAACACCATGCAGGGTTCAGAGAAAGAAAAATTACTGCAAACAAATTAATGCAGTATCACCTATAGCATCATGTGTTTGGAATATTAATCAGTAAAGCAAGGTAAGTACCAGTGGGGAAAAAAGCAAAGGTAATTAGGAACTCATTAGTGTGACAGCTGAATATATTATCTGTGTTAGTGCTAGGTTTACCCCCGCACCAGAGATTTGATCTGACTGACAAAGCCAAGGAAAGTATTTTACAGAAATGATTGAATGCAAAATCAGACCAACACAACAAAAAGCAGGCAGGTCATCACACAGGAACACAGAAAGATTCCTGGCTAAACCCTGAACTAACTATTGTCTAAGTCCAAAAAATATTTTAGCCCACAGATGGGCGTGGATTTTTGGTTGTGCGGAAGATCAAAGACTTTACAATGATCACCAGAAGTCAAGGGGAAAAAAAAAATCTATAGCTAGGGCTCTCTTCTTGTTATCATAAGGACCAGAATGCACATGAGATTTTTTTTTTTTTAATAGCTTGGATAAATCAAGCAGCTCAAGCTTAGAGGTTTTTTTTTTCAGTTTGACACCAGTATTTGACATATTCAGAATACTTCCTAACATAAAGTTGGTGGATATCCTCTTGGAGAGAGCAGCAGAATGACAGATGCCAGCTGTTAAAACCAAATAGAGCTGTGTTTCCTTCATTCAAGTTCCCAACATTTTTCCCTCACAATTCATCAAAGTAAATCAAATAACAAAATGCCTCTATACTGATGGAAATAGCTCTACCTAATCCATCCCAATACCTGAAACAATTCCCTGGTTTTCATGAGGGAAATGGTGCTTGAGATAGACAAATCAGCTGTGAAGCACCCCTGTGCAAGCTAAGGCTTGAAAGAGAACATGTAGTATTCTGTAAACACCAGTTATCACAGGTGAAAGAAAATGATATTCCTCTAGACCCACTGTTTTCCATGAACTACATTCTTCTGACTTTGTCTGAGTGTCCTGGTCTCCTCAAAAAGTGATTCTTTATCTAATTTTTCTTCAATGAAGAACACCTATGGGGTGCAATACGCAAGCAGAGCAACAACTCACACCTGGTCAGGCTTTTTCACAGCCACCAGGTTGTTATAAAAACTACTATGAAGTGTGGTACAAAAAGAATAGAGGCAAAAGTTTAAGCAGACCACGGCTGTACATGTCCTTCTGACGATGTGAAAAATCAGCATGGCCACAAGAAGCAGAGCTTTAGACAGACATGAGTATTCATTTTCCCTTCTGAATTGGTGAGATTCAGCTAACTTTCATTCAAAGAACATAGTCATTAGATTTATGGCCCTAAAATGAAAATGTTTGCATTATAATTCAGTGCAGCTATCATTTACCACAGAGACTCAAAACCAGTCCAGAAGCATTTAAAGCAGCCATTGTATTGATAACTGAACAAGGGCTCAAAATAATTTGGAGCATTACAACATTGTATTGCAAAAACAAGTCAGTCAGTCTGACTTTATAGTGAAAGTAATATACATTGATCTTCCTTGACAGCAATGAAAGCCCAATGACATCCTTTCTGCCCTGGAGATTGCATGAAATATAACTGCATTTGGCAGAAAAGGACCTGTTTTGCAATTTAACTCTTTCCTGTAAGCTGCTCCTCTGGTGTCAGCTGCAAATTAATGGAAATATCAACTCACCCCCTCTGGAAGAGATCCACATTATGGAATTTGTGTAGCTCCACAGAAAACTCGACCGTTCCCTGAACCTCAGACATGGTTTTTTCAGGTCATCACCTAAATAACACATATATAAAGACATTAAAAACGTTTGAAGTATTTTGCTTAACAAATCCATGAATGGATTATTTAATTTTAATCAGCATCTTGGGGTTCATGCAAAGCTTGAAATCGACTGATATCAATTGGAATCTTTCCAATGACATCATTTGGCTCCATCTTCAGGAAAACTCGCTAAAAGCCAGATCAAAGCAGTAATTAAGAGAGGTAAGAAGTCTAATTAAGCCTGAGGACAGAATGATAATATTATGAAAAGTATAAGAAGCGAAAAGTAAATAACATATTATGTGCAAGAATCTCAGAGCAAATTTTAATTAACTCTCGCTGCTCTTGTATGGGAAATTGATTTTTTTTTCTTCCCATTTTATGAAATGGCAGATTTCCAGGGTCAGCACAGCTCATTTCTATAAAAGCACATGCCAAAAAGACAAGAACCCTAGATAGATGAGAGCAGAATTCAGATTTCTCTTGGTTTTGACCCTTCTATGACTTAAAATCCCAGAAGGGAAGCTTCTGAGGGAATATGAATAATTTAAAAATTAATGAATGGAAGATATTCTTCTAAAGAAAATGCTGACAATCATGGCATCTAATAGGCCACAACAGTCAGATCATGATTTTGAAACATTACAGCCATTTACATATAACAACTTGTGTGCTTATTGAATCAAAGAATAATTCCGATTGGAAGGGACCTGAGGAGGTCATGCCTCACTCAAGGAAGGAACTTTCCACTCAAGCTTAGAGGAATACACCATTAACATTTCCCTTAACATTAGATCCTTAACATTTCCCTAATTACAGCAGAGGCAAGCCAAGGACTTTTAGAGCTTTCGGACAGATTTTCAATTATTTTTTGCCCTTCCCTCCTTTTTTCCCCCCACTGCAAGTGTACTTCTGGCAATCTGCCAAGCTGCCTGGAAATTGTCTGTAGGATCAATGAGAGGATAAAGATTAATTTTTTTCATTAACATATTAATAAGCAGCATTTTAGTTGTTGTTTGACTGCAGCCAAGTGCAGTCTCTGTGGAAGACCCATGTCAGGGCTCTTAACAATTCCCCCTTCTGAGATACAGGGCTTTAAGGGGCATTTAGCATAAATGTAAAGCGAAAAATTTCTCCAGAGGTCCTAATCAATAATTTTCATGGCACTTATAGATTTGACCACATCCTTTAATGAAGCAGGAGTGAAGAAGATTTTGATACATGAAGTCCAGCGATAAGCATTAGGCTTTAGCTTTCTCAAGGCTCGCTCTTGATTAGTAATTTTCCAACTGACTGCCTTATTACACTGATTATTTTAATCTAAGGGTTTTTTTTTTTTTCTGGCTATCCTCTCAAGCACTACAGTATTTCAAAAAGATGTCATTGTAGAGTTAAAAGGTTATTAATTTTTCATTCACCATCCTCAAACTTTGGAATGACAAGAATGTGAGGTAAAATATATATAATATATGTCTATAACTGTGAGGAAAAAAAGAGAATTGCTAAGCTACACATCTGATACGCCTCCAAGGTAAGGAACTCTACATTAGCTTGTGTCAGGCCATGATTTGGGTGTGCTAAAGGTGTATTCAAACTCTGTTAGTTGTCACAGAATCACAGAATTAAGGAGGTTGGAAAAGACCCTTGAGATCATCAAGTCCAACCTATGACCTGACACCACTTTGTCAACAAGATCAAGGCACTGAGTGCCACATCCATTCTTTTCTTAAACAATTCTGGGGACAGTGACTCCACCCCCTCCCTGGGCAGCCCGTTCCAATGCCCAATCACCCTTTCAGTGCAGAAATTCTTCCTAATGTCCAACCTAAACCTCTCCTGGTGCAGTTTAAGACTGTGTCCTCTTGTCCTGGAAGATGTCAATCCCTGCCTGGCTACAACCTCCTTTCAGGGAGTAGTAGAGTGATAAGGTCTCCCCTAAGCCTCCTCTTATCCAGGCTAAACACCCCCAGGTCCCTCAGCTGCTTCTCACAGGACTTGTGTTCTGGACACTTCACCCGCCTTGTTGCCCTTCTCTGGATGTGCTCCAGCATCTCAAGGTCCTTCCTAAAGTGAGAGGTCCAGAACTGGACACAGAACTCAAGGTACAGCCTAAGCAGTGCTGAGTACAGAGGAAGAAAAGTAGGGTTTTTTTTTGCTTGTTTTCTTTGTCCTCCATTTCAACAGGAATGAAACTGATACTCTGTCATTTTGCTTTTCGGCACAGATTAAGAAGTTGTATGCAGTTTATAAGTCATGAATATCACATATCCACAGAGGTCCATGTGAGTCTGTGTGAGTCTGTGTGTGTCTGATAGCCTTGCCGGAGTCAAACGGCAGACCGTGCGCGAAGCTGGTAGGAAACCATGCAAACCACAAAGCAATACTCTGACAAGGTATTTAGTCTTGAGGAGAGTGCAAATTAAAAGAGTTGCCTTTGGCAATGAATCTTCATGTTGGGATGAAGCGTATTTCCCTAGACCAAAAGCTCAGGATCAAAGGAAATTCCACGCTTTTGAAGACAGCAGTTTAAAGAGAAGAGGTGTGAAAGGATGGTCAGCAAGTTCAGACCAGTGCCACTGTTTTCAAAGATAGAAAGGATGTCATGAAATTAGGATTAACTAAGGTGTAAGAAAAATTTAAATACATAGAAATAGATGCACAAGTCTGCACTGTATTTGCAATGTATTTTTCAAGATTTACACCTCTTCAAAACAAACATAGGAGAGTTATCCTGAAAAAAAAACCAGCCCAAAAAAAAGGCAAACAAAAAAACTGTTTCTGTAACTTTATTTCCCTCACTGATCATGAGAATTAAAATGTAAACACCTGCTAGACCAGTCTGAACTTCTATCCCCCCCACCAGTACACCAGAAGATCAGAGCACACAAATCTACACCCCAGCACTGGAGCCTGGTACTTCAGGGAACACCTCACAAATACTAAAAACGGCCTCTGGTGCACCTTATTTTCATGGCACTAAGGAAGGTTCAAAGAGTCTTGATTATTATTATTCTTCAATGGAAGATGCTATGAAACTTGACAAAACAGCTTCAGGCACCCCTCAGTGAAGAAAACATTAAATCATTAAAATGATGCACTAATTTTTTACTCCTGTACCAAGTGCCTGCTTAAAGGAACCTTATCATAACCCTCTAAAATCCAGGGGTCATGAAGGACCTCTGATCAACCCTTGTGTGGGACAACCTTGGGTTATAAACAGAGGAATAGTTGATAAAAATAATACTGAAAGTTGCCATGACATCAGCATTGTAAACACAATAGGGAATGCTGCCAGTATTGAAGTACCATCAGTTATCCAATAAGCAGTTTAAAGAAAAATATAGAGGTCATTCTTGGGAAGGCTTTAGTACATTTGTATTTCTGAAATGTCTGTTTCTGTCTTAAACTCTTTGCATTTTTCAGGAGACCTGAAGACAACACTAATAAATATCAATGTGAAGCTAATAAAGCAACAAGGGAAGTGTTTTGGCCATCTGCTCCTGTGAAAGCAGTGCCCATGGTCACCCTCGTCACTCCAAAGCCCTGGATTGCTTCAGATGCTGCTGCCATTGTCACTGGCTGTCCTGTCTGTCCTACACACACCAGTGGCACGAGGCAGGTCACCAGTCTGACAGTTTGTCCTTCCAGCCAGAGCTGGCATCCCAGCAAGAGACAATTTCAATTGTCACCTTACTTAGAGCAAGGACACACTAACTGATAATCAGAATCCTTCATACAAATAAAGCCTATGAAAATCTATGTTTAAAGACTCAAGACTGTCTCACTTGCATTTTTAAAGGAAGTCTGGATTTTACTCCCCACATTTCAATTGCTGTGAGTGGAGATATCTTCTGCATTAGAGACTGTTCAAGAAATTATACTGGCTAAACACAACCTTTTTAATTTACAATATTTGTTCTTAATGACGTTTTAGGGATCCAGTCAACTGACCAAGCCTTCTGCCAGGAAGTGATTAGTTGATTACATACCACATACACCACTGTTAAACACCCTGAAGATAAAAATGGATCTGACAATTCCCCTGATTTCTGAAATAACAATCACTGTCACCCCAACCACAGGGAGGAAAGGAAAGTGAGATGGGGAGAGAGAAGGACAAGACAATACATAATCTGACAGTCCATGAAACTTCTAGCACTGACACAATTACATCCAAGCAAAAAATAAAACATTTTTTTAAAACATAAACCACATTTTTTTAGTGTTTTCATCATTCTTAACCATCTCCATAACAGAAATTAGGTTTAAAAAAGGGGGAAAAAGATAAAAAAACACCAAGGACAAAATAACAAAATGACATGTGACCAAGGACAATGACTCATGAACCTGGAAGCATTCATTTAGGAGAATAGTTACCTCTCAAGGAACACAGCACATACTATCTCCAGGATACCACCACTGTCCTTAGTGGTTTTAAAGCACCTTTTATTTTGTTGTGATTTTTTTTCAGAAGCTCCATTTGTTTCAAGCTAGGCATTTATATTCATTTATTTATTTATTAGGAATTTATTGATTAAGTGCATAAAGTCACAGTAAGTAAATTTATTCTCCTCTCCACTGATGCCTTCACCCACTGTACTTCTAAGTAAGAAAAGTAGGAGGAACACAATACAAGAAGGAGAGTAAACACACACAAATATGCTCTGACATGAAAGGATTAGCAGAAGCAAACTCATTAGACTAAATCTCTTTTTCATTATTGTTTTCTACTTTAATTGTTCACCTGCTGAACTAGATCCCAGTTCTTAGGACAGTGATTGCATCTCAATAGCCTTGTCTGAGCATACATTAATTTCCTGAGCAAATCAGTCACAAGTGTCAGTAAGTCCTTTCACTACAACACTGTCATTAGCTGTTTTCCTCTTTACAGAACCTGTCCGTTTTTCCTGCTAGCACATCAGCAAAATGGGAGAGGTGAGGTCTTCAACAAAACAGTGATTTCAAAACTTAACATTTAATTTTGTTAAAATAAATCAAGCCAGTGTTTCTCTTCTGAGATTTTGGGAGGCAGTAAGATACTTCCTTTACGCTTTAAAAGGAGCCAATCTAAGTACAACACTTAAGATACAAAAAGTGACAAGGCTTATCAGTGGCATCAGTAGTCAAGTCCACCACTTGATCACAAGCCCACTTGTCTGTTACCTCTCTTTCTAAATGTCCTGATGTGTCACAGACTCATTGAGCTATAAATAGCTCACCCATATGTTCCAAATCCAGATCCACCTGGGCCGCTTGGATTCGCGCAGCCTGGTCCATCTGCCCATTGTTACTTGTTTGTAACAAGTCTTGGCCACATGACCGTGTACCCTCTGGCCAGTCACAGCCACGTTGCCCAGGCACTCAGGATTTCCAATCTGAGCCCATCAGTGCAACCCACACACTCCATGTAGCATCAGTTGCATGATGCCTGGAGGGGACCCTCTCTTTGAACATCCAGCTGAACCTGGATAACTGGGATACCAAAAGGAGCTGTGCTTCAGTACCAACTACCTCTGAAGAGACTCAAATTCCTTCATACGTTGCTAATATTTCTTCTTCAGTTGCAGTGGGCTTTAGATCCCCCATATCTCCCATTTCTAAACCTCTCAGGAAGAAGTATAATTGTTAATTGTCCCCATAAGGTGGTACCAGAAATACAATCACGGCTTCAGGTCAGAGCCCAAACACCAGATTAAACTCAAGATCAGTGTTTTTGCAACAAACCTCCCAGGCAAAACATCACAAATCTCTACAGAGCACAGCAAGCTGCAAACCGGACCCCCATCTTTAAAAGGAGCTGCAAAAAAGAAAAAAGCATGGTGCAGATCACAAAAATTAATATCAAGAGCAGATTAATCTATATTGTGATCCACAAATGTTAACATATAAATAATTTCTAATATGCTCTTATCAATCTATCATCTCAAACTCTTCAAGCTCTGAAGGTGCTAAAAAGAAACATTGTAGTTTAACACCAGTTAGCAACTAAGAAACGCACAACTCATTCACTCACCCCCAGCAGGATGTGGGGAAGAGAACTGGAAGTGTAAAAGTGAGGAAACTTGTGGGTTAAGACAAGAATGGTGTAATAATCGAAATATAATATTAGTAAAAATCATTAATAATTGTAATAAGAGTATTGAAAATGAAAATTTTAAATTTAAAAAAAAAAAAAAATGAGTGCAATAAAACCCAAGACAAATTATGCACGTGAAAAACAATTGCTCACCACCAATCAACCCATGTCCAGCCAGCCCCTGAGCAGTGGCTCCAGGACATCTTTCTCCCTAGTTCATCTGCTGAACAGGAGGAAATATAGTCTGGAATATCCCTTGGGGCAGCTGGGGTCAGCTGTCCTGGCTGTGTCCCCTCCCAACTCCCTGTGCACCCCCAGCCTCCTCACAAATGGGGTGGTGTAAAAGGCAGAAAAGTCGTTTGCTCTGTGTAAGCTCTGCTCAGCAGTAATGGAAACATCTCTGTGTTATCAACAGTTTCCAACAGAAATCCAACACAGCCCCATACCAGCTACTGTGACGAAAATGAACTCTCTCCTGACTAAAACCAGCACAGTAGACACTGTACATACACAGCTGGACTCAATGATCTTCAAAATGTTTTCCAAGCTAAATTATTCTATGATTTTATGATACAAAACTCAGCCCGAAGACCTGTTACTCTTGTTAGAATTTTGGGTCAATGCTTGTTTGTGATTTTCTGTTTGTTCTAATATGTATCACAATTAAGGCTTCAGTCTCAAGTCTTCTCCAGAAATCAAGTTATTCTCCATTATGAGAAACCTTTAATGCTCTCTTTAACCATGGAAGTGTCAGGGATTGCTTTGCAAGATCTCCAATCTTTACAACCACCTAACAGCACCCAGCATAGTTTACAGAATGAGATAGCATCACAGGTTATCCCTTACAGCTCTTTTGATAAGGTTTTTAGGTTTCCAGTCTGCTGTAATCCTTTGCATATTTTCTTCAATATGGAAGCCAAAGTAAAGATTTGTGATACAGGTAAAAACAAATACAAGGCACATAATCTTTTTCAGTCATGTCTGTGAAACATGCTTTTTATCCAATGCATAAACATTTAGCCTGGTATAAAATCATAAAGACTAATTTGTTTTTTATGCTCTAAAGAGCTAACTCAGTTTGGATGCAAGCCCTAAAAATAATCTTCCAATATTAAAAAAAAAAAAAATAGAAAAAAAAAAAGGTTTGCTGTTTAATATTCTCAGGCAAAACAATATTCAAAATTTTGTCAGATGCATTAGACATATGTTCATAAAGAGTGCAACACCATTAATCACTTTTCTTGAGGTTTCTTGATTGCTACCACTGAAATGTAATGTTAGAGACACAGAGACAAATATTAAATGATTTTTTAAAAATTACTCATAACCCAAAAGACTATAGAGTGGAGCAAATATGAAAGGATCTGTTTTTGCTTTTACAAACTCCACTGTGGTTTGTTTTTTTAGCATTTCAACTGGAATTCACAAAGTACCAGTACTATCCAGTGCACTGGGGGTAGATGCCCATTCAACCTCCAGCAACAAACAGTGTTAAGGTTAAAACCACTTGAACCCCACAGCTGAGAACTTTCACTCCAGATCAATAGCTTCAAAAATATGGATCACATGGGGTGAAAACAGACTGTAACTGTTTTCTTTTCCAAAGAAAATCACTCAGGAGAACAAGTAAACAACTTACTTCAATTCCTTTCATGTTCTGTTTGTGGGACCAGTCTACACTAGAGATTCTGCACAGGTGACCAGGTCCAAGAAGGCTGAGAAGCAAGTGTAGGTTATAGCTTCCATAAAGTGGTCATTTCAAGGGTATTTAGATGGAAGAATAAATCTGCTAAGGGAAAAACCCAAAAATACCAGCTTGTGCCAGAGGATTTTTAAGGCAGAACTGAAGAGGGCCAGAATAAATGTCAGGTGCCAGTAGGCTGCTCTTATGAGATATAAAGTCTTTGAGCTATTACACAGGATTAAATGTGAACACAGCTGTACAAATTTAGGTCAGATCATTAAAAAAAAAAAAAAATGAAGAGATGAAGAGCAACCTCGATGTGTCCTCTGTTAGCACGTGCTTGTCAGGACACCAGTGCTGAGTTCAGCTCAGCACAAATCACTATCTGCTTACATCAGTTAATAATAACCTGCTGTTGGTATTGTGCAAAAAATGAAGCAGCAAGGGAAATTCAGACAGAAGAGGGGGGAGAGCAAAACAGAAGGAAAAAGAAGATAATACAAACTCTCCCCTGGACTAGCTTCCCACTGCTACCTAATCCTCTCTTCTTCACACCTTCCCTACCTCTTCCTTCTCTGACTTATATTCCTTCTTTATGACCTTCAAAAGAAAAAGATGTTTTAAAATTTTATGCATAACTGAGAGCTAAAACTTCAGGCTTGTCAGAACATCATCATCTTCAATCTTCAGCAGTTTTTGTGTCTTATTCCCACTGTTCACCTGAATCTTTTTTTTTCTGATATTCCTGTTGTCAGTCTTAGAAACACAAAATGCATCAAAAGGCAGCAAGTTATTTGAAGCCTATTTAGGACACTCAGACAGAATTATCTATCATTCTCACATTTGACTGTGCTCCTCTTCCCAGTAAAGGGAGATATATTCTTCTCAGTCTGGCCTCTTTTGTTGGTTTCACACCAGAAATTAGAGCTCTTTAGGGGACTGACCTTATATTATTTTCATGTACTCACAGAAGAGCACCTCAATTTATTTTTTATAATTTTTTTTTTTTAAGTTCTACTCCAGTTCATACCTGACTGAACTCAAAACTGCATAGGTCTATATTAAGTCTTTGGGAGTTTATCAGAATGTTTGGCCACATTCAAAACTTTAACATCAGCTAAAGGTCAATTCTGTCCATCTGCCTTCTGAATTCTGTAGAGCAACTTGACCAAGATCCTCCTTGTAACGGGTCCAGAATCAAGTTCTGTAGAGCTGGAAAGGAGAGGTGAGAAGATGAATGAGATGCATCCTCTTGCAAGAGATAAGGGGCTGCCTGAGGCATGAGTAAAGGAGCTCTGCTTTGGAGCACAAACTGTCATGTCAATAGAGACATCACCAAAGAACGCAGAGAGGAACCAGAGGGACTTGAACATCAGCCTGATGCTACAAACTAGTCACAGCTAATAAACTAGCAGCAGTTATGACAGAGAAAGCCTACTGAGTTATATTTTTTTCTTGGCACTGTTCTGACCGCATTTCCATTTCTGGTCATGAAAAATTTCATGGCACTGTATAACTGTGCTGCAAACTCAACTGTCCTTGTCAGGTCTTTAATGCTTATTTTGCATTTTGCCTGATCAAATTCACTGCAGAGTTTCTTGGACAAGTTATAGTCTCCTTCAGATGTTCTGAGGACATTCCAAGTGAGCACATACTTGACATTAATTGTGCTGATTATCCTTGTTTGTGAAAAATTTAAAGATCAGGCACTTGCCCATGAGATTCATCTCACTAAAGAGAAATGCCGTCCTATGTGTGAGGTGTTCAGTCATGCTATAGTCAGCAGGGATGTAGAAAATGCCCCCAACAGGATTCATGTGACCATTGCTGGCAGAAGGAATAGAGCAAAAGGGAGCTGAAGGCAACTTTCTCAGGTGTAGACCTGTGACCCAAGTCCACATCTAGTTAGATGAAT
Organism: Pardalotus punctatus; assembly: GCA_013400915.1. Classification (NCBI taxonomy): domain Eukaryota; kingdom Metazoa; phylum Chordata; class Aves; order Passeriformes; family Pardalotidae; genus Pardalotus; species Pardalotus punctatus. The sequence goes on along the minus strand of VZTX01001176.1, from coordinate 1,144,415 downwards.
GTCATTCATAGCAAAATTCCACACATAAACAGGATTTTGAACGTGGCTGCAGAATCAGGCATGGAAAGGGTGAGGGAGGCAGAACATGTGCCTCTATAGATACTTTTATACCTTCTGTTGGACTTGATGATCTTGGAGGTATTTTCTAACCTTAATGATTCTATGATTCTTAAGTGGGTTTAAAAAGGAAGAAGGGGGAAAAAAAGCAAAGCAAATTCTCAAAACTTGATGATACAACATTTTTCCTTACTTTGCCTGAAAACATTTTGCCTTTCATCATACATATGTAGACATCCAGCTGGAGTCAACAGTCAGATTATCACTGGATGGAAAGGTGCTCAGCACTTAGAAGGTAGGAAATGTCAAAGATAAGGTTGGCCACAGAGTCTCCATTATCTCCTCACTTAATGCACATGGATCATGTTATGATCAGACACTGATCTACAAAACCACTTCTCCCTCTTGCAGTGCTCAGGACACACAGGGTCTGGGAATTAATCTGGACATTAAAGATGAAGGTTTTTTGCTTTTCAGACTTCAAAATGTTTGTTATAAGGGAGATAAGAAACTGTAAAAAAGACAAGACTGCTGATTCAAGAAAATATGTGCATATTTAATGTCAAGTTCTCTGTTGTCATGTTCTCTTGATATAAGTTTTGAGCAAGTTAAAGGCTCTTAATTAAGCCCTTTTTATTCAATAAAATTATCTGAAGTTGCTAGAAAGGAAACACTGTCAGCAGAGATCAAGGTTTCATGTGGAGTCAGAGGAGTTATTGATGCTTGTAGGAGCTACTGAAATGAGTGTTTGCAGTGCTGGACCAAAAGAGAGCAGCACAACAAGAGGTGTTGTACCCTCACACACTGAACAAGACCAGAATTCAAAGCACTGGAAATTCGACAAGCAGTTGTTGTTCAATTGCTATCACCAGAAATGCTTAAAGGCTGGGACAGGGTGGGAAAATGTCCCTGAAAATGTTCAAGGCCAGGGTGGATGGGGCTTGGAGCAACCTGGACTAGTGGAAGGTGTCCCTGCCCATGGCAGGGGGTTGGAACTAAATTATCTTTAAGATCTCTTCCAATTCAAACCATTCTATGATTCTATGATTCCGTGATTCTCAGATAAGGATGTTGGTGAGAGAACTTGACAGAGAGAGGTGGTCAGAGCAGTATCAGCAGAACCAGGGTCTTGGTATTGCTGGAAGAGGGAATATTTGCAATACTGAAATTAATACAATACGGATTTACTTTCAGACTCATAGAAAAAAAAAGTTAAAAATATTTTTTATATCACCATCCTCAGTTGCAAAATGTTTAGCAAATTGCACACAAACTTTGAAGCAGACATTTATTACAAGGGCCAGTGACTACTATAGTAAGTAAAGAAGCTGCAGACCATTTTCCATCATAACAACTCTTTGGATAGGCAGTAATTATTAAACTGGAATGTGATAAGGGAGGAACAGGTGCTGTTTTAGAGCAGTGTGATTTAAATACAGGCAATAAAATATGCAGAGCCATAATCAGAATTTTGACTTTTTTTAAGTGCTTGGGGCCATGTTGATATAAATAACTGCACCAGGTTTTCCTACAGAGTAAGAGCTAAATTAAGTGGTTTACAAACAGAGGAAAAGGCTGCATTATTTGTCACGGCACTGCTTGATCTGTGACAAAAATAGAAAGGGCCAACTGCGCCACTGCTAGACATGAAGCCAACACAGCAAGGCTGGAGGTACAGCTGCTGAATACAGCGAGGCCAGCAGAGTCTATCAAAACAACAGGAAACACATTTCTTTCCCAAATTCAGCCCAGCATCTTGGCAAACTCCTCCAGAAGGTTTTGTGCAGCAAGAAAGTTTGCCTCACAGAAAGGCTATAAGTCCTCCTGAAGGCCGTGGCTCTCATTCCAGCTGCAGAGCAGCTGTCCCTCAGCTGTTCCTGTTGTGCTGTGAGGATGCTGCTCAATCACCTCCTGGAGATGTGGCCCCTTCTCAAATGAGTAAAGGCTAGCAGGATGAGCTTTTGAGATTCAGTTGGACATGGACATGGATTTCTTTTTACATACTGGGGACACTGGGAACCCATTGATACATGAAAATTCTCCACAGCATCTAAGTGTTGGCTTTGGTGTTGGCTTTAACACGGGTATTTGAGTTGCAAAACAAACAGTGCCTGAAGAGGAAGGTGACATTATGATAAAGATATCCAGACTGGGGCTTTTCCCCTGAAATACTCTTTGCTTGTGCCCAAATATTTCCAGCCAAGTAAACTTGGGCAACACAGACAGGGAGATTTCCAGAAAGGCAGCCACTGTGACACCAGTGCCACAACCCTGCCACGTCACCTCCACGTCCCTTGAAGTTCTGCTTTTCTGAGAGTCATTGTGATCAGACTGGATGTTCATGGCACAACGCAGGTGTACTTAAACCAGCAGTGAATTGTAGTTTTCTGGTGTAGCTGGTAGAAGAACTTTCATATGGATATTCCCATGAGAAACCCCATCAGGCATAGAAATCTGGAGACTTTGTGAGGACAGGGTTGTATTGATATCATCTTCATGACATTGCAGTGAGGTTCTTCCTCTTAGATCCACTCCTATTTCCTTCCTAATTTTGTTTTCAGACTGTTATTCCTGACAAACAAAATAAAGAATGGGTAACTTTATCAGTTGTTTTATTGTTGTTTTGGGTTTGGGGTTTTTTAACCTCCTTTGTCAAAGCTCTGTGTTCACAGGAACATTCTATGCCTTATTGGAGAAATACTTAGAAAAAGTGAGGGACATTTAACTTTTGTTCTTTGTCACTGCCATATAGCAGCAGTGAGCGTGTTCCTGGTACCAAACTTTTTACAATATAGTAGTGATGACTACTTCTACTAGTTTGAACAGCTTAAAATTAGTGGTCTTGGAGCCCTATTTAATCTCTTTTTGGTTTAGGTAACGCAGACACACAATTCTAATCAGAAGCCAGAACCAAACTGTGAACACACCAAATACTGCAATTTTATAAAAATCCCAACTCTTCCCATACAAATATTTATACTTAAATAAGCATAACATGGGAAAAGATTCTAGGAAACCATCACATGAGAACTCTTCCCAAGGCAAAATACTGCAAATTTCAAAATTGTGGAGTAATTCTCCCAGCTACATGCCTTTCACACAATAAAATCCTGCTTTGTCATTTCAGGAATGAAAAACGTTTATAAACACACTTTCTTATGACTTTAGAACTTTAGATATGCACTCAAAATACTCTATATGAATGCATCAAGATACCTTCAAAGTTTCAGAAGAGCTCTGTTGGAAAGATACAACTCTGCCTGAAAAAAATGAAATTAAACTGTTTTCTGCTAGACCTTTCTATATTGTGTAGTATAATCTCAGCAAGATGAAGTAATGAACCCAACACCATGACAAGTTTGCAGCCATCAAAGATATAATTTTTGTAAATTTGCTCCCTTTTCACTAATACACTGCACATCGAGGAACAAGAATATCTTGAGGAAAATGTGTATCACACCAATATCTTGTACAACACTAATTACACAATCTCACACCAAGCTGCTGAGCTAAAAACCAAACCACAACAGCTACAGATGCTCCAGGCCAGGAATTTGGTAAGAATAAAACAACTGGTCAGAAGCAGAGAGGTTGTCTGAAAAAAAGGAAATGTCATCACTAAAGCTGAATCTGGGATGGCATTTTAGAAGAAACATTTATTCATACAAGGAATCTTTTGCAAACAAGGCTGAGACACAGCCCAAATTTTTAGTTTTATGCCAAACAAATTATTCAGATTTCCACTGGCACAATGGAACTTATCAGATCATTTGCTCCTTACCAGCTTGAAATAAAATGTCATTTTAAAAATAATTGACTGTATTTCCTAGTTAATTGAATTATTTATAGATGACTAACCTCCAAATCCTGACGTTGCTAATTTTTTGAGTGCCTTGTATTTACATCCCTCACAGGGAAGATCCATGATCTCTTAAGAATGAAGACTCAGCTTAGGAGAGGCACTAATTAACTAAGGAATGTCAGGCTCAGATCAATCATCTATATCAAAACAAGCAGGGGGCTTTTTCTCCATCTCCAAACAAGACAGTGAGGTGTGAACTTGAAGTCAAGTGAAAGTAGTTATCCAGGAATTTATAACAAAAATAGGTACCTCAACATCTAAATAAAAGTCCCTGTCATATGAACAGCCCTGTTCAGAACAGGTATATTTAATAAAAATGCCTGCTCTGTTCCTGTGGGTTTTTCATAGTCTAATTCTTGGCAACAGATTAATCATTCCTGGTGTCCCACAATCAAATTCTTAACCCTCATTGGTTTTGGGTTTTGTATTAGAAATGCAATCAATACAGAGAACAACAGGAGCACTTGCAGTGCACTCAGTGCTATGTGCAGGCTCACAAACCCCAGCAAATGTCTGGGATTTCTTACGGCCTCGTTTTACCTCTGCTGTAGAGGGCCTAGCCAATTTAAAAATTCCATATGACTTGTCAGAGGCATAATTTTATTTCCAGAACTCACAGTAGAAGTGATGATGGGCCTGCAGAGCTGGAATGAGATGAAACTAGCTTCATGTTTGCAACTCACTTTGAATTTCAGACACTAGCTTGCTGTGCAAGCAAACATTTCAGATTTGATCTGAAAATCAACAAAACACAAGAAACAGAGGGCGTCCAGGGTCTTTTTATTGCCTTTTTAAAAGAGCAGCACTTTGCCTCTCATTTTGACCCCTGAGAATGTTTATATCTATGTAAGACCCTTTGAGAAAAGGGTAATTTAGGACATCTTGCAGAATCAAATGCCAGTATCAAACTACTACTATTTTCACCCATAACACCAGATATGAAATTATTAAAGCTCTATTTTCAACAGCAATTAAACAGCTAGGGAGAAATTCCAATGTCTAAACATAGAGCTCTAGTGTCATTTTATATCCCCTAAGATGTAAAATAAGACAATTATTCCCAATTGTCAGTTTACCCACAATGTGGGAGAGTCCTGCTTTCTTTGGAAGCAGCAGCTATATATCAGATGAGGTATATTAAAGCCTCTCAGATGACAACACATATTTATGATTAAGCAACTGAGTGTTTTCTCTAAAATCTGCAAACAAATAAAACCCAGAAACTGTTTGAACTTAGCCTGAAACAGCCACCCAGATTAAATCATTCAGCCTCTGCTGACAACATCTTTTTTAGAAGTAATGGAAGCTTGAACACTTGGATGTCTACACAGAGTGCCTTAACAACACAATGGAGGTGCCTTGATGTGGGAATTCATCCTATTCTCAAACTAAAACCTATTTCACTTATTTTAGGTACCTCCATTGTCTATTCCTACATATGGGCTACTTGTCTACAAAAGAGGGAAAAAAATTACCTTTAGAAAGAGATTCCCCTGACCCCTTTCTGGACATCCATTTTACACTGAAATGAGTCACATCTTTTGTCTCCACAGATTAGCAGGAGAACCTCGGGGCTTATCTCTGACACAGCTTCTTAAGGACAGATGAGAAATCCCACTTCTGGAAAATGGGTATTGATCAAGAGTTAGATAGCTGCCTCTCAAAAGTACCACTAGACAGCCACACATATCTTCAGGCACTTAAGATTCATTTGAAACTCTAAGTTTTAAGGTCCTGGATTTCACTGTTCTCCAAAACACAACTCAAAACAATCCCCTGAAAGGAATCAGAGTTTCAAATTATATACTTATCAGACAAAAAAACTATTGCTAGGAAGCTAAATGCAACTTTGACCTACACACTTTATACCTCAAACAGAAAAACAAATAAAAAGGTTTAAAAATGGATCCAAGACTTTTAGGTAGGGACTTGGTGTATGAACATCACACTAATCAGATCTCTTAGATGTTTAAATGGAATTTTTATTGTATTTCTATTTTCTTAACTTCTAAGGGCTGGATGGAAAAGAAAGGTAAGATTAAATAATATCAGAAAGGATCCCAGATGCAACAGGAATTATAGTATGAAAATAAGTCCTGTCCATTCACAGGCAGAAGTTCTCTTCACCTAACTCCTAATTGCATTTTTTCACTTATAATTTTCCAATGCCACATAGCATGTTTCAAACCAATCCCCAGTGTTGATGCTATAAAACAGCTGCTTTCTACAGTTGGTACAAAGTACTCAGATATATGTATACTGAGAGCCCTTTGGTGCTCCTCTGGGTTAAAGAAATGTGAATTATTGTTAGAACAAAGTAGCAAAACAGCAAGTCACATCTTCCACAGGAGTGATGGTCTGTCATTCTGGGCAAGAAAATGCAGAAGCTTATTTTCTTCTGCTCATTATAACCATCAACATCAGTTTCCAGTGCCTCACACAAGATCCCTTCTTCGTTTAAAAAAAAAAAAAAAAAAGATTACAATCTGAGAAAAATAGTGTGCTATGAAGGGGAAAGTTTCAACACATCTTTGGGGTTTTAATCACAATCATGAACCTGATGTATTGAAGAAACATTCGTTCCGGATTTCTGATTTCATCCTCCTATTAGCAGCCAGACATCCATGAAATGTAATTCTCACACTGCGCTGAGAATGAGGAAAACAGACGGAACACACAACTATGACAGCCACATGATTTCATTGGGCCATAAATAGCAAGTTGTGAAATGTTCTGTTCCTCTGCATTTGAATAAAGATCACTATGAAACAGAAGGAGACAGGAGAGCCAAGTATTTACACCTCTGTCACGAGGAAAACACAGTCGTGTTTCCACCCTGGTGGCAGAGCAGTTCCTCAGTGTGTGTTCCATGGTTTATAACAGCTGAGCAGCTCACAGCCTGCTAGGTAAGAAAATCAAATTTGGGCCAGGATCGACACTTCACCTGCTCTAGAATTACTCTGATCCTGCAAAGGAAAGTCTGTGATGACCAGGGCACAGTTCTGTTTGCAGGACTCAACTCCTGCAGGATGAACACGCTTTAGGCTGCTCCAGCACTCTTTACTTCATATTTATATGCAGAAATGGGCCATCTGTGTGTCTTCTGAGATAAAATTTTGGCAGCAGAGACAACATCACACACTGAGTAATAGCCCAGTGATTCCTGGAATATACTGACTGCAGTAAAAGTAAGGATGTTGGGTAAAATTCTGGTTATACTGATGTCAACAGAACAACTTTATCAGTATTAAACAACTATATCGGGACATCAGAAAAATGAGGAAATAGAATCCACTGTATCTGTCTCCTTATTCAAAGTTTCATCTGAGGTCACTGCTTGTTTTCTTAATGCTTGTTTATCAGTGCTATTTACATTAGAGAGAGCAGAACACTGTTATTATTTTCATGATCTAGATTCTTACACACAATACCTCACATAGGATACCTGTAAAACATAAAAGCACCTTCATGATTGTAGAAATAAAATCTGTGCAGGATAAACAGCACATTTAACATTGTACACCCTTGGCACAATGTAGACTTTCACTTTAACCTTCTTTCCATTGTCTCTCTTTTAGATAGAACTACTTGCAATAACTTCAATATTTTTCTTTTTTTGTTTTTCAGAAGAGAAAGTTTGTTTCTATTTGCATCATCAAAGTATACTAAGACATAAAATGTGATTCCACTGAAACCCACCCATTTCACATGATCTTATTTCATGCCCATGTTAAGCCAGATAAAAAAAAAAAAAGTCTGTGTCTGTAGAAGTAAAAAATAACTTCAGTTCTGCATCTCACTTATGAAACACTACAAATTTGGCCATCAATAAAACTTTCTCCAGAAAAGGTTTCCCCTCTCATCCAAAGCAGCAAAACGGCTATTTTCTTTTTTTTTTTTTTTTCTTTTTTTTTTTTTTTTTTGCATATAACTACATGTCACTATTAAGATCAGGAGATACAAATTACTCTGAAAAATTACAAAAAGAGTTCTCACGAACCTGTCAAGCTGAATGGGTTTGTGGGCTGGTATTGTACAAAGAGCATTAATTATCAAACAGCACAGAACCTGAACAACACGGCATCTGGAATATTCCTCACCAGTCAGGTGTTCAGGCAGTGAATATCAGTGCATTTTGACTGAGATCAAGGGGGTTTGTACCTACTTATACCACTGGAGGATGTTTCCCACTGTATCTTTAAAATAGCTTGTCCTTTTCTCTTTTTGTATAGTAACCCATTATTTCTGCAGCCAAGGCTTCTGAAAAACATGATTTCTGTGTCAGAGGGATAAAAATACCCTTGACACATGCAGATTTCATTTAGAAAAGCATCAGAAGATTCACAGTTTGAGTTGGAATTTATTATTGATCCTTTCAGCTCAATGCCATTTTGAAATTGTGCTCTAAAACAATACATTTTCCTTTGTCTAATCTTTACAGCAGCATTAAGAAAAAGATAAAACCACACAATTTTAAAATTAACCACTGTTTTTTAAAGTATGTTATGGATCCATCATTAGAGATTTATCCAGATTGTTCTGGATAAGAATTTGCAAAACTTGCATTTTCTTATTTTTGGTTTGTATTTCTCTGAAAAAAATTTAACATCTGTCTTGAGAATACCAGGCAGAGATTGGAGGCAAAATGTAATAATGTCTATAGAGACAGAGTAACCATATGTAATTAACCCTTGGAACTTGACAAAACACTTTTAAACCTGAAGAAAACAAGATTTTCTTGTAAAGAAAAATTGACATAATTCAACTTCTCTTCCATTCTGAACAATGTGCCCACAGAAGCTTCTGCACCAAAACTGAACTTCAGTTTGTTTCTTATAGATTTTTTTTTTTTTTT
>VZTX01001176.1:1117138-1135617 GCA_013400915.1 Pardalotus punctatus | reverse complement strand
TTTTTTTTTTTTTTTTTGCAAAACCAAATACCCACATTTTTCTAACATTTAAAATCCAGAAGCTCAAAATTGCTTAGCTATTTATAGCCCTACTATGCTAAAATTAAGGTCAGGAACGAGTCTACTGGTGTGCTCTTTCCACTCCATCCAGTGCCTTACCTGAGATTTTACCCCCAGAACTCTCTTGGTACCTGCAGTTCTGGATGAGGTCCCACTGAGAGAATTTTGGCCAGGCTGAGCACCCATAATGCCATTTCCCAATGGAATGGGACAGGGCAATTTCAAAACATGCAACATTTTGATGATGTCCTTTGACTGTTCTAGTCTAGAAAGCATCTTCTGGACATGCTTAGAGAACATGAAAAACAGCAAACTGTACCCCAAATGCAGTGTCTAGAGGTGATTTCACCCCAAACCCAAAGTTCTGGTTGCAAAGGATGGAATGGGAGAGGGTGTGGGGTCTGAAGGAAACACCCTAAGGATCAGCGTGGAGATACATGGCTAAAACACAGTCAACACTCATTTACTACTATGTGTCCACACCTTATGCCTTGCCTGGCAGCTCCTAAATTTAAATTCATTCTTTTGGCTCTGACAGTTTAGCAGCCCTTGTCTGTCACTCTCAGCCCTCAAACAGAAGTTTGCCTGCTGGAGCTCAGGCTGTGGAAGATATGTGTGCTGTGAATCTCCAACACGCTTCTTCAGCAAAAAATCACTTTCATCAATGTCTCATCTAATAAACAGAACTCTAAAGTGAACCTCAGATACCTCCCAGCCTTATTCTCCTTGGCTGGTGGGGAAAAAATAGAGGGGCAGAGGAGATGTGAGCATGGCTGTGTTTTTAACCCTCAGACATCTCACTACAGCCATTCATCTGTCAGGGACTTCATCAGCTGAAAATCCACTACTTTAGAGGCCAACAAAAACTCTTACTGGTACCCTTTATTTCTAAACTTTCTAAAATGTGGGTGGTTTTGAAAGAAAAACCATAAATGTGGAGAGAGTAGGACTTTCCTGGGGAGTATCATTTTTGGCAGCAGGCACAGTTAGCAAGCTGCAGCTGCAAGTTCCAGTCTTTGTACACCTCATTTATGACACAGACTTTCTCTGGAATAATCCTTTTAGTGATGTTACAGCTGTTAAGGTTGTAATTCTACAGAACTAGCATATCACAGACTCCCTCTGAAATCACCAGCCATTTCAGAGGTATAAAAGAACACATTGGATTGCAGTGGGAATTCAGTACACTAGAAAGCTTTTGAGGAAGCCTGCTTTTTAACGAGTATGTTTCCAAAGAGTCTGATTTTACAAGGCTAGTTTGTGAACTGCTGGCTAAGCAGCCAGGTGGTGCAGCTGATTCCAGATATAGTAGGTCTTAAAAATTACAACAGCACTGTATAAAAATAAGATGGGAAGAGTATAAACTCTGAAGAGGAGAAAAATTAGTTTCCATGCTTTAGATAATTTTGGAAGTTGGCTAAAAGGACTCTGGAATCTGTCAGTAGCAGCTGACCATGTGTGGTCTCTTCTGAGCCAATTTTTGAATGTTCATGCATAAAGGCTTTCATAGAACCACAGAATTCTAGAATATCTTGAGTTGGAAGGGACCCACAAGGATCTTTAAGTCTAACTCCAAACCCTACACAGGACAGCCCTAAGAATCCCACCCTGTGCCTGAGAGCATTGTCCAAATGCTCTTTGAGCTCTGCCAGGCTTGGTGCTGTGACCACTTGCCTGGGGAATCTGTTCAGGGCCCAAACACCCTCTGGGGGAAGAACCTTTCCCTAATATCCAACCTAAACCTGTCCTGAGACCACTTCAGGCCATGCCCTCTGGTCCTGTCACTGTCACCACAGAGCAGAGATCAGTGCCTGCCTCTCCTCTTCGCCTCACAAGGAAGCTGTAGCCTACAGAGAGGTCTCCCTCAGTCTCCTCCAGGCTGAACAAGCCAAGTGACCTCATTCACTTCTCACATGGCTTCCCCCCTAAGCCCTTCACTTCTGGTATAAGACATTGTATTTTATTACTGTTCCTAGGGTAGCAAAAATACTCCATTGCCAAGACTTAGTGATTCTACAAAACCTGTCATATGGGAACTTCAGCAGTGCTTCATCTCCGTGTTCCCCTGGGAAGTAAACTTCCGTTATCATCCTTATTCTACAACTATGCCTAGACAGTGAAATGTTTGCTAAGAGAACATCAGGAGTAAACTGCAGAATGGAGATTGCCATGAGCACATTTGTAAATGATCAAACTAAAGGTCCCTCTAGGCCTGTAACATATTTTTAGAGACAAAAAGGAAGTCAGAAAAAGTTCCTTCCAGTCCTCTGCAGTAACACCATGGCTCCCAGGCAGTTCTTCCCCCAGGTGAATCATAGACTCACAGAATCACAGAATCAGAGAATCACAGAATCACAGAATCATAGAATCACAGAATCATATAATCATAGAATCATGGAATCATAGAATGGTTAGGGTTGAAAGGGACATTAAAGATTATCTAGTTTCTACACCCTTGCCATGGGCTGGGACACCTCCCACTATCCCAGGTTGCTCAAAGCTCTGTTCCAACCTGGCCCTAAACACTTCCAAGAGTGGGGCAGCCACAGCTTCTCTGGGCAACCTGTGCCAGGGCCTCACCACCCTCACACTAAAGAATTTCTTCCTAATATTCAACTTAAATCTCCCCTCCTACTATTTCCTACCTCTGACTTGCCTTTTGGTTTGATCAGAAGTGAACCGCTTGCATGAATTTTTCACTGTCCTTCCCATATGTCTTTGTGCTCCAAGCAACTACTTTAGAGAATTAGTTTTGTTAATGACTGAGGATTTTGAGGATTTTTTTTTTCCTTGAGCATTTTTCTTCATTAACTGACACAGAAATTGTACTTCTACAGAAAAGTTCATCTGAGCTTGACTTGACTTTTACTGAAATCAAGGGCAGGTTGAACATTAAACACAGCTTCTGTTTTGACAAGAGAGCATGTCAAACCAGGTGTCAGCAGAAGGGAAAATCCTCTCTTATTCCATAAGGAAGATATGATAGAGAAGCCAATATACAGCTGGGAAGTACATACCAGGCAGAGGATGATACTACAGTGATAACAACAACAATAACAAAGCACAATCTTTTAGAATCTAGAGGTAATGGCACCTTTCAAAGAGCCATTTAGTGGATTATCCTAAAATCCTCACTATCAGCATGTTGGTCAGTTAATCCAGAGCTGCTGAAAGTCCCGAGGCACAAAAAGAAAAAGAAGTACCAAAATAAAGAGAGAGGAAAAAAAAATAAAAAAGAGTAACAGAGAGCAGTAGAGGCACAGTACATAAGCACACACAGGGACATGCATCACCTCTGTGCTCATAGAGCAAAATAGCTTCACCTCTGATCTTATTTGAACCACCAAAAGCAAATCTGATCTCAGAAGCATTCTGCAGCAGGAGCATAAAGATGATAATTGAAAGTTTATTACTTAACGTTTGGCAAAGCTATTTCCCATGGCAATTTGATAAATACCTTGACTTTTCTGCCCGTCATAACCTCAGACGTTTATTGCCTCATTTGCTATAACAAATGTTCAGTTATCTTCCAACTACCCAGCTTACATTTAACAAACCATGCCGAGGGAATGTTGCCTCGGTAGAAGAAAGCTCAGATGAGACTGGAATTTCAGGTGGCAGGAGAGACATCAGCTTTTCAAGAAGTGCAACCCATCATACACTAGAAAAGCTGCTGAGTTAAAGCAGAAGAGCTGCTTAAACAGGCTGGGGGAAGCAGAAGGTCCTTTCTGCTGGTGGAGTCTATCCTCACTCTTTCCAAGCTGTAGGGAAAGCAGAGACCCACATCTCCACACAATTCCATAGGGCATTCAGAAAAAATCATCATGGGTCACCTCACTGGGACTGTTGACATTAAGCATTTATTGCTTTATTTACTGTGAGCCAGCCCTTGCTTAGCCAAGGTCGTCTTGAACAGCAGGGCTTTGCAATAAAAAAAAATTATTGGGGTGGGGGAATCCAGTCCCAGATTAGATAATATGCCTCCAGAGCAGTGGGATTTTTATGGCCAAAAGGATAAACAGAATGTGGGCTGACACTGCCACCAGTCTGAGTTCTCTCTGCTGTAACGAATTAAAGAATTGATTGCTCATAGGCACAGTGCTGTGGAGCAAGACAGGGCTCTCCACCTCTCTGTGGGGCACCAGGGCCAGCAGACTCCCAGCCAGCAACGGGAAATATGTATTTTGAAGCTGAGGGCATCTTGGAGAAGAGATAGAAAGATATCCTGATGCTTACTTCAGAGTTATGGGGGAAATATTACCATTAGCAAAGATATCCAGCTTTATAAGGCTGTGTACTTCACTCCTTTCAACTCCCTCAAATCCCCAGGTATTTGGGATCGCCAGGTGTGTTGTGCCACCTGCACAGGCACAACCTGCCCTTGGTGCAGTGCTTGCACATGCAGGTGGTGATTGTGAGCCAAGTCTGTCCCAAGTCACCTCTCGGTGACAATAACTGACACCTACGGCACCCGTACAGGTAGCACCCACAGCACAAGCATCCTCCACATCTGGAGAGGTTTCATCTTTTATATAAGGAAGTGAAAGGGAACAAATTCCCTAGCTGATAAAAAGAGAAATGGATTTTTCTAACGGAAAGCAGATAATACTTATAAAATTGTCAAGGTTGGAAAAGAGCTCTAACATCATCAAGTCCAACCTTAAATCAAGTACCACCATACCCACTAAACCATAATGCAAAGTGCCATGTCTACTCATTCTTTGAGCACTTCCCAGGATGGTGACTCCACCACTTTCCTGGGGATCTTGTTCCAATGTTTTACAAGTCTTTCAGTAAAGAAATTTTTCCTAATATCCAACCTGAACCTGCCCTGGTGCAACATGAGATCATTTCCCTTTGTTCTATCATTAACTGTCTGGGAGAAGAGGAAAAAAAAAATACATGGAAGATGATTACAGTGGAAAATATCAGGCCTGTTGTTTTCAGAACCTACCTTGGTGCTTGGTTACTTCCAGCACCTGAGGAAATATCAAAGGACCTCAAAGAAACCAATGGATTATAATTTCCTATGGAGTCAGTACTAGAAGTTTATTCTTTGGTCTGCATTTCTCTGATATTATTCTAATTAGCTGCATTATGATGGGGGTGCCTGGAGGCTCAATTATTTCAGTTCACCAGGGATGCCTGCTGTATTAATTTTTAAGCAATACATTTTAAATATTTACTGAAGTTGTTAAGAACCTGCAATAAGATGCCAAAACCATTCTTAACAAGAGGAAGGTTTCATCTGTGTTCTAAAAAGTTCTGCTTGTTTTATCATTCAGCCAAACTCCAAAATTTAAGGGGAAATATAAACCTGTCTTTGTAATAACTCTCCAGCCTGAAAGGATTTTTGATGTGGGTTTTTTTTCCTATTTCTTTTGTTTGTACATTTCACCTGGAGACATTTCTGGTGAGAGAATTCATTCTTTTAGTGATAAATTCCACACCCTGCATTGAGAGAAAGAAGAGGACAAAGTCAAAAAATGGGACATGGTGAAAATGGGATTAATTTCCAAATATTTTGCTCTTTCCTTGAAATTCCAGGTCTCAGATGCAACTGGATATAGAAATGTTCATCTTCTGGTACATAAAGGCAAAACAGGAGGAAAAAAACAGATTTGTAAGTTTTAAAGGAAAATTATGCATACCAAAAAATTATTTAATTCTGAAGTTTAAAACCAAGCTGACAAGTAACAGAAGTGTTTATATACACCAATGTATATTCTTTGATCAAAGATTTTAACTAGTGTCCAGAGAGGCTGTGGGACCTCCACCCATGCAGTTACTCTGAGTTCACTGGGAAATATCCCTGAGCAATCTGACCTAATTTTGAAGGTGGCTTTGCTCTAAGCAGGAGGTTTGAATAGGTAATTTACAGAAGTTTTCTTAAATCAGTCTATGATTCTATGTCTATAAATGATAAAGCATCTTGAAAGACCTTCAGTGAGATTACAAAGCACGGTGTACATCTCCATGAAGGAAACCCATTTGGCCAGTCCCCCCTGCAGGTCCAAATTTCTGTGCGGATTTAGAGATGCAGAGAAAGAAAGTCACAGATGCAAGGATGTGGCTGAGTGGTGACCCTGAGCAGCCCCTGTGGCCTTATTCTTTACAGACTAAATCCCACAAAAGCAATATTAGGTCATTCTTCAGAGAAAAAGTTGGATTTTGAGTCAACATCAATGGCAAATTTACAAGATTCCTGTGGCAGGCTTTCCCTGGAACAATCTTAGAGAAAGTTTTTCTTCTTTTTTGAGAGGTACAGAGTATTTGTTGTTGTTGCTGGTTTTTTGGGTTTTTTTTTTAAAAATGATTGTGCCGTTGCTGATGTGTTTCAGTAGGTTTCAGTTCTACTGTTTATTTCTCCCTCTCAAATGAAAATTTCATCACAATCAACACTTTCTTGTAATATTACTACTTTATGTGATAAAAGCAGCATTTTTCCAGTAGGACAATATTTCTTGACAATTTTTTTTTCCTCTAGCTTGATCTGTAATATTTATTCAGCACATTTGTGGTGGGTTGACCTTGTCTGGATGCAGGGGCACATCAAAGCCAGACTGTCACTTCCCTCCTCAGCTGGACAGGGCAGGAAGAAATTAAGATGGAAGGCTCGTGGGTTGAGATAAGGACAGAGATCAACGGCAAAACAGATGCAACTTGGGAAAAAATTTAATTTATTACAAATCAAATCAGAGTAGGATAAGGAAAAACCTAAATCTTAAAACACCTTTGCCTCCACTCTTCCTTTCTTGCCAGGTTCAACTTTACTTTCAATTTCAGCGATGCAGGGGGATGGGGAATGGGGATTTTGGTCAGTTTATCACACGTTGCTTCAGCCACTTCTTCCTCCTCAATGGGACGGCTCCCCACACTCTTCCCCTGCTACATGGAGTCCTTCCCTGGGGAGATATCCTGCACGAACTTCTCCACCAAGTCCTTTCCACACCTTCCATGAACTGCTGCAGCACAAGTCCCCCGTGGGGACACAAGTTCTGCCAGCAAACCTGCTCCAGCACAGGCTGTCCATGGGCTCACCTTCTCCTTTGGACACACCCACCTGCTCCAGAGTGGGGTATCCCATGGGCTGCTGGGGAACCTCTGCTCCTTCCCCATGGATTCCCATTGGCTGCAGGGGAACCTCTGCTCCAGCACCTGGAGTGTCTCCTCCCCTTCCTTCATTTCCTTGATGTTTGCAGAGCTGTTGTTCTCACATATTATCACTCCTCTCTCTGGCTGCAGTTGCAAAGGGTTTTTTTCCCACTTCTTAAATACATTGCCCCAGAGGTGCTTCCACCATCACTGGTGGACACTGTCTTGGCCAGCTGTGGGTCCATCTTGGAGCTCCCAGGGACTGGCTCTGTCAGACATGGAGGAAGCTTCTGGCAGTGGCTCACTGAAGCCACCCCAGAACCTCCCTGCTACCAAAATCTTACCACACAAACCCAACACCATTTTCTATTGTCTGCTCAGTAACTGTGATATTGTTGCAAGATCAGCACTAAATGAAAATGAAAATAAACTGAGAACAAAGTCCTCATCTAGCCTGAAGCAATGGAGGTGAAATCAATAGATCTCAATTGTATATAAGAGGGGCCAAACCTGCAATGCAATGTACAGGAGTTCTAGCAACACCTCAAGAACAGACACTTCTGTCTTTTAAAGAATTCACATCTTAACCATTCATAGGAAAGTCTTCTTATCTTTTAATTCAGCTCTGCAGAGTCATTTCTCACTTGTTTCCCTCTCTGCTTATCTAAGTATTTCTGTTCATATGCTGTTTTAATATCAACATCCCCAATCACATTTAGTGGGCTTTCTTGGTTCACAGATGAGGAATTACGTGGGTTTGGTAGGACTGAACATTCAGCAGTTGAAGTGACTCTTCATGGTGTTCTGTGTTATTTTGATTGTTATGGGCAAATCCAAAGACCTGCACCTGCTGCTGGAAGCAGTCCAGTATGGGTCCAGTACAATTTTAGTCTAAGGTGTTGCTCAGAACACTCAGGATTTATACAAAAAGCAGGTTAAATCTTTGATGTCAGAGTTCTGTCACCTTTCTGCAGTATGGAACTTCTCTACGGCAATTTTCTCTGTCCAATTGAGAACTCTGCATAAATAACAGAGAATCACCTTATATACAAGAAAAAGTTGATAACATCAGCCAAAATATTTAGTTTGGATGAAAATAGGCATAAAATGCAGCAAAGGAAATTATGATCAGAGGCAAGAGAAATACTTTTTTACTCTGGGTGGCTTTACTTTGGGAACATGCCCAGAAAATTGATGGAATCTCCACCCCTAGAGATATTTGAAATTCATCAGGATGTGGCCCTGTGCAATTGAGTAGATCTTCAAAGGTGCCCCTTTGGGTATGGGGTGGACCTGTTCTCCAGGGGTGCCTTCCAACTCAAATAAGAAATGATATGATGAAGCTTTGCAGTCCTTTGCAGCCATGACTTGCTGACAGACAGTTAAATCTAGCCATGGTGCCTGACTGTAAATCTACAGCATAAGGATGATCCCCTCCCAAGAGGCATAGCTAAATCAGGGCATTTAAAACTGCACATCTGTGTTTTTACAACAGGAGGAATAAAAGGGGAAAGGACACCATGATGTGTTGTATTTGCTGGCATATGTAGAGAAATGTCATCAACTGCAGAGAAACTCGTCAGCTGTGGAGAAATTCCACAGCAGAGCCATTGTGGCCCTTTCTACAGGAGCAAGAATATTTTAGAGCAAAATTAAATTAATAACTCATCAGTCATAACTGTAAGAAAAAATCAAGAACTGTTACACCAAGGCTATCAAGTCCACCTCCTCAGTGTCCTTTCTTTATACTCCAGGACTCGGCAGCATGGCAAATACAACCTGAGAACAATCAGACAAGCGAGAGGGGCTGTCAGAACTGTCTCAACAGGGAAGTAGGTGGAAGCTCTGCAACTTTCTGAGGTTTCACAGCAGGCCCTGACAAACACCCACACAGAGCTGCTCGCGACTGTGAGACTCACAGCTGGTGCAGACCCACCTGAATCGCTCAGCGCTCCTCAGGCCTGGCTGCAGGAGGGGAAATCAAGCAGTGCCCGTGCGAGGAGCCCAGGCTGGAGGTGAGCACTGCGGGCTGGTGCTACAACAAGCACTGGGGGCTCTGGCCTGGGAGAACCAGGCTCAGGTTGTAAAGGTGAGGGACTGGAGGATGCACAAGACAAGGGACACTTCTCGTTCCTTGCCTCACATTGCCCATGGCAGTCATGCTGCAAAGGTAGGGGTAAGAGCAGGAGGGGAAGAAATGAGACCTGATGTCATTGGTGCAGGACACACCAAAGAAAAAGACTGTTAGGGTTCCAAAATTAGATCCATACCTGTGCTCATATGCTGCAGAAATATGTGGACAAATTAATAGATTGGGTCAGCCCTGAAAAGAAATCTTCTCCACGGTATTATAGAACTTTCTATATTTACATTTTGCATCTAATCTAACAATATTGAGAGAAAATGAAACCTGAAAGTCCTGACCAGTACTTTTCATTTCCTTACTTGACAGAATTTTGTTTTAAATTGTAGGAAAGCATTATGTCTGGAATAAAAACTTAGATTAAATGTGTTAATTGTAAATTTACTACTTTTTCCTCTGCTAACATCTACAGGCTGGCCTTTGCAGCAGAAAGGTTATCCCCAAAATTTGTGTTGTGAAAGAGATCAACATAGAGAAAGAGTCTAAAGAAGGATGAATGAGAAGACTGGAAGGTGATACAAGTTTCCTGGTTTGGTAATATAAAGATCAACCTAAATTAAAATGTTATTCCTCTTTTTGCCCTATCCTTCACCACTCTTAATGCATATAGGAATAGATAAAAAATGCATCTCAACATATTGAAAATAGTAGCTGAAATTTTTATCTTCTCTGGGAAGTTTTAGTAGAAGCAAGACCCCTTTTCATATAAAATAATAAATTTGGAGTGGCTGCAAGACACATTGTCTCCTACTGCAATGTCATTAATGTTTTATTTTTTAAATACAAAACAGGACAATTTTAATAAATCAATAAAAAGCCAATCTAAAACTTGAAGCCCTCTACAACCCTGGCAAACCTCTCTCCTGGGAGAAGGGAGATTAATTTCTGTTCCAGGTAGCCTTCTCTAGCAATCAAACCACCTGAATAGAAAATTTAAAATTCCTAAAATCTCATGGATGGCACTTGAGCTTTGATGTTACTTAACTCTAAATGTGAGGGGAAGTGTGGGGGCTGCAGTTGTAAGAGCACTGCAGGCAGAGTTTTTCTGAAATCTCTTTGCTCACCTCTCCTTTAAAGAGCTTCTGAACACCTGCAGCTCACATTAACTGCAATTGGTGGAAGCCAAAGCAGTCTGGGAATCATCCCCAATGCCCACACGACAATGTGTATTAACATGAAGCACTCTGGTACTTCAACACCAATAAGTCACTAATAATCTAAATAACTAATAATTACTGAAAACCACCTGTATACAGCCTGCATGAAAGACTTCTCTTGCTGAAATACCAAGCAAGCAAATGCCCCACTCTTTCAACATCTAATTTAGTTTAATATGCTATCTGCACATCTGCTTTTTCAAAAAGCTATTAAACAAATTATATTGTAGTACATCCTTTTTTCTTTTTAAACGACCCACCAATTCAGAACTTACTCGCATCATCTGTATAATTTTTGTGCCAGGAATAGACTGAAATACTGATAAAAGCCATTTTAGGAGCTATTCACTGTTGCTGAGAGGACATCAACACAACCGTTAGCCAGCACCAGCCATGGTAGAGAATAAGAGAATAACATTTCAGTGGATTTTTTGTCTAGCTTCATAGTCTAAATCAAGGGAACAATAGAAGCCATTTTCTTTTGTTGTTAAAATCTCCCATTAGTAGTTCAATATCATTTAGTCGGTTGAACTGGCATTTGTTCTAAACAAATCCACCAACGAGCTGTTTTAGTGCAGTCAATAAATCACCATTAGTCTCATTTAGGAAATAAAATATGATTTTCAAAACGCAGCATGAGCACTGATGTTCATTATAACAGGCAGGTAGCTACCTAAGTAACAAATGTGGGATCACATCAGCTCCAACATACACAGGATTACTGTGTCTGCAGAGGAGCAGGATCAGACATAAATTTCCTTTCCATCTCATGTGTACCTGCACAAAGCAAATGCTGGAAAATTCAGAATGTGGATTTACTTGTTGCATGTATCCCCAGCTGCCAAGATCATTCAACAAAGAATTTTGATGCTGCTTTAAGGAGATCTTCAAAACTTCAGATTTGTACAGAAATGTGTTTGTTCATTTACCTGAGTTGAAAGCATCTGTGGCATTGTCAGGAGGCAGAAATTCCCCCAGGATTTTTAAGCATACTGGCACTTTCCTATCAACACTGACCACTGGACATTAAAGTGATAAGAGCTGTAGAAAGCAGAGCACAGTGTTCAACTTAACTTTTCTTGCATAAAGCAAACATCACGAGGCTCATCTGTTTTAATATAGTCATGATCTATGATATAAAAACTTCTTAGTAGATTACTTACCTAGGTGTGCAACATTTATTTAAAAATGGGTGGTTTAGTTTTGTTGTTTCATTTTTTTAGAAAAGAGTAAAAGCAAGGAGATATCTATTTCTTTTATTAAAAGTGAAAAGTGAAGAAGGCTAAAGGAGAAACTGAAAAAGCACAATATGTCACCTGACGTGAGTGATTCCCCCATGTGTGAATTTAGATACAGATGGCCCAGGGAGGTTGTGGGGTCTCCCTCTCTGTGGATATTCCAAACCCACCTGGATGTGTCCCTGTGTCACCTGCTCCAGGTGACCCTGCCTTGCCAGCACGGTTGGATTAGATGATCTGAAGAGGCCCCTTCCAACCCTAAAGGTTCTGTGATTCTGTAATCTATAACCTACATTTTTATGACAACAAACAGGATTATAGGAGCATCTTTTAGTTTCCTTTTTCTGAGGTGCTAGATCTACTGTTATTTTTATTTCTTTATTGTTTGGTTGCCATCTGAAGATCTAAAAAGATTTGGTTTTTATGGGAAACAGAAAAAACTTTAAAAAGGAAAGAAAAGCCAATATTTCTATGGCCAACATCATGCATAGGAAAAATATTGTAAATTTTTGAGAGTTTGTAATAAAAGCATTCTAGTTTTTAAGTCTTTTTTTGTTCTTATTGCTGCATGAAAGATTAATATAAGCAACTACTTCCCTAATTAAAAATCAAAAATATTAAAAAATATATGTGAAAATAATACATTAGAGAATCAAACTTTGAGAAATGGATTTTTCTTCCCTTCTTGACTTTCATCTCAGAACACTTTCATACTTTTCTTACCAGCATAGTAGAAATATTCTCAGGAAAATGGATGATTTCAGAGTGCAGGGACAATTCCAGGCCAAGAGAGACAGAAGGCTGCACACACAGCCTGAACAAACTGGTATCACAGAATAAAGGTACCACACCAAAAATGAAGATTTTAAAGGAATTGACTCAAATCCCTTCAAGCTTTCCCTTACATATGAACATTATATTCTAAATGACAGGAAAATTGCTAGCTATCTACTTTGAAATCCTCAGACCAGCAAACCATGACAGCAGACAACAGGAAATTTGAGTATTGCTCCAGCCTGACTGCAGGAACAAGACCTGAAAGATATCATCCTTTTTTGTCTCTTACACACATGGAAATTATCTTAGGAGCTGTGCTTTATTGACCTGCACACATATGGCACAATCTGGGTGAACAGGATTCTGTACAGGAGGAGAAATGAGCTGTTGTTTCCCCCTTTCTCCAGGCTAAAATTCTCCCTCCACCCCGAGCAAATTCTACCTCTTGGCTTCATGAGTCAGAAAAGAAAGAAAGGAAGAAGAAAGCAAAAACAAATTCTTCCTTTTCAGTGCATTTTATGCGTAAGAAATCAATAGTCAGCCATTGAATTCAGGACTGCATCTGATCTGCCACCTTAAACCCAATAATCCACTCTTGATGCTTCAACCAGGATTTCAGTAAAGCAAGGCCAGGCTTAGCCCTGGCACCAGGTGTTCTGTCAACCTGGAATGCATATATGGTGATATGAATTCAGGCATCTAACCAGCAAAGCTGGGAGATGAAACATCAGGAAACTTGTCTTGAATTTGAAGTACCCAATATAATTCAGTTTTAGGTAAATTCGTAATTAAATTCTTAATCTTTCCATACCCAGTCAACACCTGACAGCAACGAAGCAATTCCCAGCCCTGCTTTCCAGAGATTTTCACATTAAAATATATAAAGTTCTTTTTTTTTTGACACATATAAAATTCCAGCAGTTGGGAGTGAGTGGATTATTACACTTTAATGGAGCAAGAAATGCATACAGGAGTTATCTACATGCTGCATTTTGAGAAGTCGGCATGTCTTCAGTCCTCTCTGCCTGTCAACAGCCCAGAAAGTTTTGTCACTACAACAGGGTGGCTAAATGTTTTAATAGGAAACAGTGTTTACTTCTTCAGTCCTCAGGAGGGAGAGGGGATAGCTGGATATTTGAAATTTGCAAGTAAGATGTGAAGAGATATTAGAATTTAAAATTTTCCTTAGCCAACAGACTACAGGCTTGAGAATACAAGAAATGCTGTGGCAGAGGATGAAGCTTATTCAAGGGATATTTGTTACAGATTAAAGGAAGAAATACAGAATTACAGAATGGTCGGAAGGGACCTTCAAGCTCATCTTGTTCCAACTCCCTGCCATGGGCAGGGACACCTTTCATCAGACCACATCACTTAAAGCCCCATCCAAAGTGTCCCTGAACAATTCCAGGGATTGGCAGCCACAGCTTCTCACACAATATTCCCACCAACACATGAGCATACAACCAAAAATACACCTGCACAAAATTATACACTCATGTTGATTTATATAATGTGAGTGCAGGAGAATTCTTTATGTCATTTCCATGCTTGTTGCTTTGATGATGATGATATCTAATGGCAAAATCTAAATGTTTTGAAGACCATATTCCTGTTGTTTATGAGTATGGCTAGCAATGCCCATGATAGGAGTGATAATATTGGGGTTTTGTTCCATAGCTGAGCCACAGAGTGTATGAAAATATCCCAAGTGCTTACCCAAAGCGTAGAGAGGTGGTGAATGAAGACTTGTACAAACATGACAAATGCATGTCAACACTGAAAAGCAGACCCTGCAGTTTTAAGAATGTTTTTCTGTCATTTCTGCTGAAAATGTTTCAAGCTGCAGCCAGTTGTTCTGCTGCTGTCTCATCTCTCACTTCCCCAAGCTTTGGCACTTGCCACTGAGGGAGCAGCCTTTTAAATTGTGGCTCACATCCAACCCCTTAAAAGGGCACCCTCGAGTTTAATGACCCTGACAAAAATGAACAATGTTGAAACAACTTACAGAAACAAAATCAGTTAGAAATCAAAGTACATCTCTACTAAAGCCTGAGCTCCTGCAGCAAGCCTTGTCAGTACCAGACTCTCTGCCTTTCTCTACAACAATTGTTCAAAACCAGCATAAATATCACAAATGTGATTATTGTTCCAGAATCACATGGAAAGTTTCTTGCTTTGGACTTTTTAGGGTTTTTTAAAATGTTTCATTTTAGTTGCTCTTAATAGGCATTCATGTCACTATTTGAAGTAAAGAGCATTAAAAGAAAATATTTCTTACAGACAGAACAGTGAGACTTATGTCAATCTTTTGCTGCCTGGAGAAGGTCAATGTGGTTTTCTAATGAAAAATTCCTCTCTTACATACATAAGAGTTTTAATTCCATAGAGTTCAAACAGATCAGAAGAGCTATCTAACAAAAGACGTTTTTCATCATCAGTAGCTGATCTCTGAGGTGGTTGTCTGATGCTATTGAAGACTAAAATGTTTCAGATACTCTTGGACAGAAAATATAAAATATATGCATGGGGTTGGTTGCCAGATGTCTCTGAAGATACATATTTCACTGTTCTGTATAATTTGGAGTTTCTAGGGTTTATGTACAGAAATACCACATTTTTATAGTTCATCTCAGAAGAAATTAAATTAATATCTATTCATTACCTGTGAGAATAGAGTGGCTTTTCGTAGGGCTTGGGGTAACTGCTCAAAGACTTAAATAGCCACACTTCCAACCAAATGAAACTCCATAAAGGATTAAACCCCCTATGAATTCTAAAAGAAATTTCCTCTGCTTATGAGTTCTGCCCATTTTCCTCAGTCAGGGTAATTGGTCAAGAGACAGAGAGTCACTATAAGCATCATTTTTATTCACTAAACATCAGTAAATGTTGTAGTCACTAAATATTTTGATGAAGTTACACGATCTAGTTAGCTCTTAGGTCTTTCCACTGTTTGTCTCTTGGCTGGATCTGTAGCAAACATGATCAGCTCTTCCAATCTGTGCATGCAGTGGTCCCTGTATCCTTTCCAAAACTTCATTTCAGTCTCACTCCTGCACATATATTTGTTCATTACAAAACAGCCTGGCACCCTGTTCCCATCTCAAGGTGGAAGAATGATTCCATGAACACTGGGCAACCTTCTGATACAAGAAATCTGAATTTGTTTCTGTGTTGAGATACATTTTAGTTTCTTTGTGTTTTTGCTCCCATTATGGGGAAACAAAACCAAACCCACTCCAAATCCACAGAATCAATATCACTTACATCACCCAAAGGCTACAATTAAAACTCTCATCCCAGCAAATTACTTCACATACTGTCTTTGTCATGCTGTTCCAAATACTTTCTTCTTCTTCCAGCACACCAGGCAATTTTTACTTCAGCTGCTTGCAGGTATTGAACTGGTTTCCATAAAGGTTCACCAACCATTCCTACTTCATGCCACAAGTGGCCTTTTTTAGCTCATATTTAACAGGAGAGCTTTGGAATTAGCAGAGCGGAAACCTGGCTGAAGAACTTGGGAAATGACTACGAACCCACATTTATCCTTCCTGCAGTCTCATGATTTTTGTCTAGACCTGAAACCTCTCACTGAATACTTTTGAAACTTCAGAGACTGATCTACACTGGGATCTTCACTCTAACTTTTGCTACAATTTTAGTTTTTAAATAGCTTCTGCCTGACAGCACAGCCAAAAAGCAAGGGATTTAACAAGTACAAACAAATAAAAACCAAACAACAATAAAAACAAAAAACCAAAAAACAAACAAAAAACAAACAACTAAATTAAAGAGTGAAAGACAATTTTAAAGGTTAAATGTATTAAATTTTACTAAAGAATGTTCAGCATAGAATGGCTTAATTTTACATTGGGTCATATCTATACAACCTAACTCTTGCAGGAAGGGAGAAAAAACAGAACTTTATTTTTTGAAAGGCAGAGAACTGAGAGTGTCTTATGGAGAAGGTAGGTTCTCCCAGGGCCAGTGGCTCTGGAAAATTACACAAGTTGAGCAGCAGTGATTTCAAAGAATGGTCACAAACTCCATTCCCATTAAATGTTTTCAGCTATAAAAATCTTCCACCCTCTCAAAAAACCCAAAAATCCTGAATTTGCACATGCAGCACTGTGTTTGTAGTGATCTTTACATGTAAAAGAGTAGGACAGATATGAAAACAGAGATGAGGTGACCACTGGTTACATCATAGTATGAAGATTACATGGAACATGCCCAGAAAACATTTCTGAGAATGAAAATGGAAGACACACTCAATAACCACACTGAAACCAAGCACAAGAGCTGACAGCAAGCACACCAGGCAATGATGGAGAACATTGAAAGAACTTCTTTGTATGGGATTCAGCTCCATATTTGTACTCATAAGCATTTGTATATTCGTATTCATAAGTATTTTACTTATGAATTTAAGTGACTCTGTGTGCACTTAGGTACTCTTCCCATTGCAGCCAATAGAATTAGTGTAGACTGGAGGGTGTCCAGTGCACTCTAAACCAGGAAAATCAGAATTGCAATCAATCAGCTGAGTAGACTAAGTCTCTCATTATTTCCAAGAAGTTTAAAAGTTTTGAAATTATTTTATAATTCCTTAATTCTCCAATAACCTGTTTGAAACAAGAACAAAGTCTGCCAGTGGTTGCCACTGAGCTTCAGTGAAGTCTTAACACTTACTCCTTTCTCTACAGTATTGGCAGTCCCCTAACACAAAGTCCCACAAAACACAAAAGAACTTATTAAAGCCTGGATCTTTAGATTAATATGTGAAAATGTTTGTCTTATTTTAAAAACCATTATTATTATTAACCTTTTCCTGAATGTATTCAGACATCAGATGCAAAAAATGTTATCAGGTAAAGTGCTTTTAAAGTTATATAAACCACAAATCATATTTGTTAACTTAGCTGACCCTAATATGGTAATTAACATAGAATTAATCTCTCTTGAGGAGATATAAAACATATGAAATCAAGACAATCTGGAATCCAGCCCAGCAAAAGGGTTATATAAAAAGGATGTACTGAACCATTTAGTCAACAACATAGCACTAATCTTTTGAAAGGAGATTCTAAATGCTAAATTTTAAAGTGATAGAATAAATAAAACCTTCAGGACTTTATTCCTAGCCCCATGAAGCAGAATATTAATTACATCTTCAGAACAAGATAATTTTCATATGCATAAACAGGGCTCACAGGTTAACCACCCTTATTGCTAGAGGCTTTTTCCAGCTGGGAATATTAATTCATTTAAAAAATTTAAAAAAAAAAAAACAAAAACAAACCAAAAACGATCAAAAAACCCAGACACATGCTGTCAGTTTTATTACAATGACAATAATCTGGAACAAGCACGTAGTGGCCAAATCATTGACTCAGTCTCTCTAGCAAAAAAAGGTTCAGTTAAAACCTGGGGAACAGGGACATGTTATTGGAAAAAGAGATTCATTACCTGGTTTTAAAAATAAAAACAGCACAAATGATCCAAGGAAGGGGAATAAATTCAGCAAGGAATGAGAGCTGTGAAAAAAAGGATGATTAAGGAGATAACGAGT
Source organism: Pardalotus punctatus (assembly GCA_013400915.1). NCBI lineage: Eukaryota > Metazoa > Chordata > Aves > Passeriformes > Pardalotidae > Pardalotus > Pardalotus punctatus. Next base: position 1,117,569 of record VZTX01001176.1, on the reverse strand, counting down.
CCTCTTCAGGAGGAACTACAGCCCCACACAGAGAACCACAATCTCAAAAATGATGAAAACTAAGCAGGTATTTGTGCTTTGCTGCCCTTCGTACCCTCTAGGTACTTTTCTGTAAGGGAAGAGGACCTATCCCTTGTTCCTTTGCAAACTTTGAAACTTCAGTTTCTTTGAGGCTCCCAAAATGTTGAAACATGATCCTGGGATGAACACAAATAAAATATGGAAGACAAACAAAGCTGAAGTCTGAAAGTATCATGATACAGGATTGTACCACCCAGAAGAATAAAATTGTGTGAGCAGCATCAAATGGACAAGGCACCACCTAAAGACACTTGCCTTAGGAGCCTTTGGAGCGCAAAGCTGTGGTTCACACAACACATCAGCAATGAACAAAAAAAAAAAAAAAAAAAAAAATGCAGAAGGCCGTTTCA